>QKWP01003223.1:0-14777 GCA_003550325.1 Gigaspora rosea | reverse complement strand
TTGCTATTGATACTAAAGCCTGATTACATGCTACAACTATTTTTACTTATTTTCAATTATAATTGATTATAATTTTGCTCCGTATAGCCATTAATAACTTGTTATATCTGGATTGATCATCATAGCACGACTTAACTTGTTATAATAATTCTTGCAAAATGTGGGTAAATTGCTAAAAATAAAATATAACATGTGTAAAATCTTAGTAATTCGCCAAAATATTCAATTATGACCCTTTTTAAAATTAACTTCAATTTGCTAAAATTTAAATTTGGACCTCAAATCAAATTTGAATCAATTTGCTAAAAAAAAATATGACATATATCAGAGATGTCCGGGGTCCTAAATTGTATTTGTGAATCCAAGTATTCTACTTTGAATCTTGTATATCCCTATATTTGAACTTTTAAAAAATAAAATTGTACCTAAAAGTAAAAATAAAGAATTATTTAAAGCTTGGGTTAAACTAATTTATAGCTTAAAATACTTACCGTAGGTACTAATGATAATTCAAGTCTTGGTAATGACAATAAAGCTAATACTATTAGTAAGAAATTGACAACAATAGCAATATGCACATTGAAGTGTATATCATAATAAAGGTCATACAAATTATAAAAAATAAAAAAAAGTATAAGTAAAAAAAGCAATTATTAATTAGGAGATTCTAATAATATAGAATATTTACTACTTATAAATTGTTCAGCTGCTATTTTCTTGTAATTAATAAATTGTAAAGTATATCTAATATAATAGTTTAAAAGCTTCTATTTTAGACCTTTGAAATAAAATTACTTCCATTTGCTACAACTCAAAATAGAAAGAAACTGAACTCAAGTCCATGCTGAATTATTATCTCTTGAAGCTTAAATAAATATGGTCCAATCTCTCTATAATTACAGCCTATATAGTCATACTTTATATAAGCACCCTAATTTTGTAAAATGAACTCAAAAATATTATATAAATCTCTTTATAATTACAAATTATTTATAATCACTATTACAATAGAATTAATATTTTTTATTAATTTTATTAATAATATACCTCTTTATAATTACTAGTTTTTTAACTAATTAAAATTAGTAAATATGGTTGGCTACTATATGAGTCTAAAAATAAGCTAACTTAAAATTAGAGATACTATATATTTTTGAAAATAAGCTAACTTCAAAAGAAGCTATCTTTTATTTTTTTAAAAATTTTTAAAGAAATTGTTAGCAGTTGCTACATATAAAAGTTTAAATTTTCTAAATAAATCTCAAAAGTGCCATTAAGTAAAGTTGTTTAGATACCAAAATACATCTACAATGATCTTCTATAACTCTCTCTGCTGATTACTTGTACTAACAAACCGCTAACCTTCAGAAGTAAGTTACGATAGAAAACATTAGAAGAACTAAAGAATCATGCAGTCCGGCGCTATTATTTAGAGATACAGTTAATTGAGTATCTGCTAATATCCTCAGAGTTTATCACTCACCACATAAAAGAGCACTTGTCATTTAGAAATAAAGTTCATAGAATATCTGTCGACAAGCTCAGAGCTTATCACTCACCCTGAACTAACAACGTGATGGCTTTTCGTTAGATATTGGACCTTTACGGGAAGACTATTCTCTTTATTAGTACAAGTATAACTTCAGTATCATTGATTTTTTTCTGAAGAATTTTCAAGAAAATGGGCTTTTTGGCATACCTCCTCCAAAAGATCAGTAGTGTTTACTTCATCCAAATTGGAGGGATGGCTAAAGCCATGTACTCACGTGATTTTTTAAAATTTTAGTTAAAATTCGTATTATAGCCTGTTTAGCATTAGGGTTGGGGTTAAGGTTAGTACCAATATAGGTAAAATTGCCTTCTCGACATTCGTTATTAATGGCCCAAGATAGGTTTAGAATGCCGTTTTTATGTTCTTGTGGTTTTTTATTTTTTGACTTCTTCAGACTGATCTGTGTAAACAAAATTTTGCGACTCCGTTTGGTTAATTTATACAAAAATATCACATGGGTACATGGCTTTAGATAACCCCCAAATTGGGAAGGCACCAACTATATTGGATTATATTGTTACGAGTGGCTTGGCAACAGAATATGTGGATTAACATATAGATATTTCGAAGAAACCACTATGAAGAAGATTCTCAAACGCTTCTTGGTTATGGTAGTTAGGTTATAGTAACTACCTTTTTTAGTTTAACATTAACGTGACCTCTGGCCTGAGTTAGTTGGAGGATTATAATATTAAAATTTTTATTGTTTAAGTCTGAGGATTTTTTGTATAATTAATCCTCAGATAAAGATCCAAAGTAATAGAAGGCTTGTAGTGAAGTTTAAGATCGTATTTCATAATAAATGCTGTATTATTAGTTGTTAAGCATGTAATAAGGGGAGTAACAAAAATCAGGTGATTTTTTAGGGGGGAGGGGGGTAAAAAAAGTTGAAATTATATATAAGAACCTGACTATTTATATATTGAAGAAGAGGGAGGGGGGTAGGCCTCTGATAAAAAATAATCAGGTGATTAATGACACTGCCCTAATTAAAGCATAATAAAAGAAAACGAGCAAGGTCTTCATTATAAAACTAAAAAAAAACAAAATACATCTATAATAAAAATTTGGTAGCACTTGGTCAACTTTTTATTAGTATGATTTTCAAATTTTCAAAAATTCAACAATCCAAAAATAAGCTACACCTATATATTTTTGTATAACTTTTTAGCCAAAAAGGGTAGCTTATTTTTAGAAATATAAGTATCTTATTTTTAGATAAAAAAGGCTTTTTAGTGATCTCAAGTAGTCACTATATTGAAAAGTCTAAATTTTCTTATAGAAATCGATTATAAGCACTTAAACAAATATGTTTAGAAGATCAAAATATATATTCAATAAAATTTTTATACAAATTAGAGAAGTTTTTATTAGTTAACTTTTAATTTTTATGTTCATTAAATTTTTTTAACAAATTTTAATTTTTTTGTCTGCTAAAAATTATAAAGCATGTATATATTGATCTTCTAAATATGTTTACTTAAGAATAATAATCAATTTATAAAAGAATTTGACTATTGATGATCATGGAGTAGCTTATTTTTTGGGTCAAAGACATTTTTAAGTTTTTGAACAAAAAGGGATAGTTTATTCTAGGTAGTAGCCTATTTTGAAAACATATGGTATTATTAATTTAAGTGCTTATTAACTTAGTAAAAAAAATTAAAAAAAAATAATAAAATAATATTTGTGCTATAGTATATTGTGGTTAATAAATATTCTATTTAATAATTTATAATAGTTTTTTATTATAAATTTTTATAATCACTTTATAAAAATTTTAATATAACTGTGACAATATGGGAATGAGTCAATAGAAAAGGGACAAATTTTTTCTATGTAAAAGTTTTCTTGGCTTTAAGCTTAATATCTTAACAAACTACCTTAATAAAATTTGATAAATTTTTTTTTATTTTAATTCTATATAATTTCAAGATTAAAATAAAAATTTTTTTAGCAAATTTGATTAAGTAGTTGTCAAGATATTTTGATATAAAAATTAAAAAATTTTACTAAAAATTCTTTGCCCCTTTTCTACTGACTCACCCCCATATAGATGTTTGAAATTATAATCTCATTTAAATATAATCACCATATTTACATGTAACCAATTTAATGATTATAGGGAGGTTAAACTGTAACGTTAAGAAAAAAGAATTATATTTATTTGATTTACTAATTTTACTTCTAATCTTTAACATTATATCAAACTTGTCTTAATAATTACGCAATAAAACATGAATTAATATGCTACATCACTTTAACAAGCTGTTTCCAGGAGATTTAGATTATTTGCTAAAAATTGTTTAAATAACTTATTTGTATTTTCATAAGGCAATCATTTCTTAGTTCTTTAAATAGTCTTTAATATTACTTTAATTGTCGCAAATAGACTATAACTAATTATACTGTATAGAGTCAACTTTATATAAAAAAAGTTTATTGTAAATTCTTTGTTTTTTTTTTAAAAAAATTTTCATTAATATAAATAAAATATATAAATCTTTTAAGTAAGTTTTTTTTGTTAAAAAAAAAATGGAGTTAAGTTAAAATAACATATTTACTAAAAGAATTTTTTGTATAAAAGAAACTGTACATTTGTAAATCAATCATCAGTCAGTTGAACAGATCCAAAGAGCAACCTTGTGCACATTTTGGTATGCGATTAGTTTTAATAATTCTGATATTACCTAACAATAACAATAATAACTCTGTTCAGCTAGATACTAATATAGAGTAACTTCCAAAACTACATACATTTTAGAAATAACTTCTAAAGTCAATATTCTCGTTTTTAAATTAGCACACCTCTAATGGCAAATCAATATTCTCGTATTAGCACACCTCTAACGGCAAATCAATATTCTCGTTTTTAAATTAACACACCTCTAACGGCAAATCAAATAGAGTAAACATTTCACATCTTACATGAGAATAAAGGGATTTTGATAAGTCGTAGGACGTTTAATTAGCTATATATATTAGAAATATTTGATTAGTATAATCATTCGAGATCATGTCCGGTAAGTTGAATTGATTTACAGGGTTTTTCCTGACCGTGACTCATATAGGCGTCCAATATTCTTCATGCAAAATTATGCACTCACTCTTGTTATAGTGAAACCTAAGGATTATCCAGAATGCCATATGCAGTTCACTATATAGAAATTCAAAGTTCTTCACTCAAGAGAGTTGTGCATAAACACTTTATATTAAAATAGTTTAAATATATAAAAAAAAAATATTACAAATAATTATTCTTACAGTAAATGATATGCATTTGAATTCTGTGCGAGATCTAAACATGATAAAAAAAAAATAAAATTTAGAATTGTATATAGATTGGTCGGTTATAGATTTTTAGTAATAATTTTAAATGATTTTGATTGGTAATAGTTTGTCATGTGACCATATGAGTGGGGCATGTCTAATTATAGGGGATCGCTAAAGACTTGTACTTACGTGACCCCATCATTTTTAAATAAAATTAGGGTCAGGGTTAGTTTACAATTAGGGGTTACGGTTTTTTTAAATACCAAAATTTTTCTCCGTTTTTTATTAATGTTCCAAGACTGGTTCAGGTAGTTATTTTTTCTAGTTTCGTCATCGTCGGGATGATTTTTTTATTAGTCACGTGATACAATTTAGCGGACCTATTTATAAGCATAACTATTCTGATCAACACAGATGACATCAAAAATTTTTATGGGCGATATGCCCGAATTAATGGAAAATATTCTTAAAAATTTGAATAATGAAATTCATTCTTTACACTCCTGTGCACTTGTGAGCCGACATTGGTGCAAAATGTCTATTCCTATTCTTTGGCAAGATCCATTTTCATTCGTTCGAGGAGGGCTTTCATTCATTTCTAGTTATTTTTCATCTCTTGGTGAAGACGAAAAATCCGCTTTAAAAGAATGTTTAAATATAGAAATTTCCAAAACACTATTTGAGTATACAAGATTTTTAAAGCTTGATCTATATATTATAGAAAAAAGAATTGAAAATTTATTTCGTGTTAAATCGAAAAGCTACACACCGGAGACGTCGATTAATTTCGTAATTAATTTATTATTCAAATTATTTATTGAAAACGGCGCTACTTTGGATAAATTTGTTGTATATTTTACTGATTCAAGCCAGAGATCTTTTACTTATTAGAACAAAATATGCAATTTATCTCACGCCTCCAACATTTATTTTTGAGCAGAGTAGCATTCTCCAACATTGAAAGTGCTACTACATTATTAAGAACCTTAGCAAAATATTCCACGAAAATTAAAGATTTGAAGCTTAGAGGATTTGATGCTTATAAGTCTTATGAGCCACAATTATTTCATGCACTGTTTCATGCTATTATACAAATTATTAAATCACAAGAGCAACTTATGCTGATTAACTTAGATGGAATTAATAATGATTCAAGATTCCACGGCATAATTTCAGCTTTAGAGTGTCAAAAAAACTCATTACAAGAAGCTATAATAAAAGGTTGTGATTGGAGCGCTGAATTCGAGATACTGAAAAATTGTAAAAATTTAGATACATTTCGTATTAGGAGTTGCGGTACGAAACTGTTGAAATCATTAATTTGTAAAATCAGCATCTTAGATATAGATGAATATCGTGATGTATCGACTACAAACCAAATTTTAGAAATGTCTGGCTTAATGTTAAAACGATTAAAACTTGCTTTAAAGATAGAAGTTGATGAAGAAGCTTCAATACTAGAATTAGAAGCACTTAAATCCTTCTGTCCAAACATTACATACCTCAACCTTCATAATATTGAATTATCCACACAACTTATAGAGGTTATTGGTAATTTACAAAAACTACAATTTCTCACATTGCATTTATTTTGGGACAATATTGACGAAATAAAAGAAGAACTGGAAGCACGAGTAATTTCTTTTGCAGAAATATTGCCGTTAACATTGCAATATCTTAAATTTTGTGGTAGCTTGCAGTTAAATTCATGTATAGATATTTTTCTTAATCATTGCAATGCACCTTTAAAAACATTATCAATTCACAGCCTTAGAGACGAGAAAACTGTTAAAGCGCTAATCGAATTCTGCAAACGATATAGAACTTTAAATTACGTGGGTCTATACTATTTTTATTTGAATGATAATATTAGAAAGAAAGTGGAAAAATATGTTAGATTGGAATCATATGAATATTTTGATGTTGATTGCTAATTTCTATAAATTTCTTTTATCTATGGACCAACAATATATTATGTCACTATTGTCAATGTTGTTAAATCTAAAATATAAATAAAAACTTACCCGTATTTCGAATGCTATCCTAAATATAATAAATTATTTGCTAATTAAAATATCATTTCAACAGTAAATATTAATAAGCCATACTGTAAATGTTTCACCCGTTCATGGTTTTATACAAGCAATTTGGAAGAAAAAAAATACAGTCGACACTCCTATAATTTTGATACAACGTGTATAAGCAATCAAAACATACTGTAATTATTATAACATACCGTATTTGCGCGCAATAACAGGCCGGGGCGTTATTTAGAGTAATGACCCAATTTAAGCTTAATTTAGGCAGAAATTCAGAATTACACCCCTACACGTTATTACGCACAAATAATCCAACCTCTATAATTATGTCTTTAAATGTTCGCATTGCTTTGCTATAATTCCCAAAAAATTCGCAAAAAAACAAAATATGCTTACAATACAGTGATAACATGCGTAATCGCGCGGGAGTTTAATGTGATTTATTAACTGACCTGCATGAATAAAATAATTCTTGACTGTGCCTTATTACTCCGAAAAATTCGAAAAATAGTCAGAAAATTCTATAGGAAATGTTTTTCAAACTTAAATGCCTAAATTACTTTTATGATTTAATAAAATATAAAGTAGTTGTAACTCTTAATTAAAATAAATTTGCCAAGTTCCAAAGCATTAATTTTTGTAGCATTTTTACCAAGATTCTTATTAATGAAAAGATTTACCCAAAGGAAATTATATAATTAAATCAAAAAGATATTTTAACTGATCATTTAATTTCAACAATAAAGATAAGATTACTAATATTGCACACATAGTTTTGATTAGTTGAATTACCAACCCAATAAATATGTACATACATACTTATTTCTGCTTGATGACATAGTGGATTAATTAAAAATATACAGCAAATATAAAATATTCTATAACTAATATTTAGTTGTATTTTTAGGTTACTTTTGTATTTACTAGCAAATGTAATGAAGGGTTGAGCGCTTACAGATATGACTTTTTTTTTAATAATAATGAAACTTTTAATAAGATACTGTAGTTACTTTTGCTTTATTTTGCATTTTTTGATTTAAATTTCTGCCAGTATTAATTTTTTCTACAGTTTTTTTTGGAGAATATTCCGTGTTTATATAATCTAGAATCTAATAACAAAGCAAGTATAATGGCTTTTTATCAATTTGTATGTATATTTGTTATACATGTTTACTAAAACACCACTGGTGCCAACACCACAATAATTTTTTACCAATCACATTTTTTAAATGCAGTGTAATGTAAAGATCTTGTGTAATATAAATTTTTTACCATTTTGCTATTTTTTTAAAAAAATATCTTCTAACTCAAAATTTTATTTATAAAACTACCTTTTTTTTAAAAAAAAACATTCCTTGTGAAATTTCACTATATACTATGCCTTACCCTAACCCCTAACTATTACAGTATTAACTCTCACTTAACATTTATTAAATTCAAATTTTGTTTATTTTTTTTGTTTATTTTTTTATTTGATCTTCACATTACCTGTTACACCACATACTAGTGTTAAACACCAGTGGTATGTTTTAGTAAACTTGTTTATCATATATATATCAAAAAAATAAGATGATAATAGGTTTAGCTTGTCTGAAATGTATACTAGTAGTCAATCACATTAAAAAAAATGTAGTTTTATCTGTTATCTATTGGATTCAAAATTAAATAGTAAAAAAAAAAAAAGGATAATGGATCCAAGTTTTATGTTGGAAAAATGCTTTATTTTTTATAATTCATAATGTTTTTAAAATATAAAGCCTCAACAAATATAACAAATTTTAATACAGTTAGCTCTGGATATTATAAATATTATAGTCCTTTGATACAAAAACATAAACCTTTTTAGATTAGCTGAGTTATTGTTGAGATATTAATAGGTATTAATATTTAAAAAATAGCAAAACCTGGTTATTAAAAATGTAAACCTTTTATTTTATAGCAATCAAATGCAATGCATATCAATTATACATGAGGATTAGTGATGCCACCAAAATTGATTTTTGAAAAAGACCTATTTCGTCTTCATTAGAGAAAATTAAAATTTTTTATAAGGAAGAGCAAATAAAATTTATATAGTTATGTTCCTTATAATTTCGTCTATTTAAAAAAAGTATCAAATAATTTCGTCTTTCAAGTAAAATAGGTCAAAAACAATTTCGTCTTCAAATTTTAATTTCGGGTTTTAGAACCTGAAATGCTTTCGTCCTCATGTATAATGAGGATGAAATTATTTCAGGTTCTAAAACCCGAAATTAAAATTTGAAAACGAAATTGTTTTTGACCTATTTTATTTGAAAGACGAAATTATTTAATACTTTTTTTAAATAGACGAAATTATAAGGAACATATCTATATAAATTTTATTTGCTCTTTTTTATAAAAATTTTAATTTTCTCTAATGAAGATGAAAATAGGCCTTTTTCAAAAAGTGGCATCACTAATATCAAGTACTAAAATTTTTGTAATAACTTTAATAGCAATAGATGGATTATGTAACATAATCTAAGTACATAAAGTTAGTTAGGGGATTAGAACCGCTTAAAATTTTTTTAATCATTTAATTGTTTAACCATTTAACTATTTAATTTGGCCATCATTAAAATAATTCTAGCCTACAACCAAAATAATTCTGTCTAGAACTATAGAGCAATTTTTAAATAATTAAATAGTTTCAATTTTTAGAGTTAGTAATCAAAAACTTAATAATAAAATATATAGTTATAAAAAAAATTACAAGTATATAAACTTTCAAGTTTGCTTTGAAAAAATTATAATTTTAAAACATAATCTTTGTTACAGGTCCTTGTTATAAAAAAAGGTTATTTATATCTTTGTGATTCTGGTTTTTTTTTTATAATTATAAACTAATCAATTTTGTAGCCATCTTTATTAATAAAATTTAATAGCAAAGCAAATCATTTTGGTCAAACTTTTTTTGCATATGATATATGTAAAACTGTGAGCTTCTAGAACCTTCCAGATTTTTTTCAGATTTTTACTTCAATTTTTACCTTGACCTTGCATGAATTTTAAAAAAGTTAAGTAATTGAATATAAATTTAAAATACAATAATAATAATAATAATAATAATAATAATAATAATAATAATAATTATTATTATTATTATTATTATTATTATTATTATTATTATTATTATTATTATTATTATTATTATTATTATTATTATTATTATTATTATTATTAGGGTACTGCTATTTATACCATGATAAACACTAATTGCACTATGGCTTTTGTGTAATAGTAAATCCTTTGCAATTTGCACCATGTAGATTACTTGATTTTATTACTTAAATTTTAAAAACTTTTATTAATATTATCTTTACCAGTTCTTGACCAAATTCAATAAAATTTTTTATTTAAATTCTATGAATTTGTAGAATTAAAATAAAAAAATTTTCATTGAATTTGGTCAAAAACTCGTAGAAATATCTTTGATGAAAGTTCCTGTAAACAATTTTAGCACAGCTTCTTTGTTATATATATTTTTAGAAGTTAAAAACTTTCATTAAAGATATCTTTGCAAGTTCTTGACCAAATTTAATAAAAATTTTTTTATTTTAATTATACAGATCTGTAAAATTAAAATAAAAAAATTTTCATTGAACTTGGTTAAGGACTCATAGAGATATCTTTGATGAAAATTCTTGTAAACAATTTTGGCACAGCTTTTTTGTAATTATGTTTTTGAAAATGAAAAAAAAAACTTTATCAAAGATATCTCTATGAATTCTTGACCAAATTCAATTAAAATTTTTTTATTTAAATTCCATAAATTTGTAGAATTAAAATAAATTATTTTCATCAAATTTGGTCAAGAACTTATAGAGATATCTTTGATGTAAGTTCTTGTAAACAATTTTGGCACAGCTTCTTTGTAATTACATTTTTGAAAATGAAAAAAACTTTTATTAAAGATATCTCTATGAGTTCTTGACCAAATTTGATAAAATTTTTTTATTTAAATTCTATGGATTTGTAGAATTAAAATAAAAAAATTTTCATCGAATTTGGTCATGAACTTGTAGTAATATCTTCGATATAAGTTCCTATAAACAATTTCAGCACAGCTTCTTTATTGTATACATTTTTAGAAGTAGAAAACTTTATTAAAGATATCTTTGCGAGTTCTTGACCAAATTCAATGAAAATTTTTTATTATAATTATACAGATGTGTAGAATTAAAAAAAAATTTTTATTGAATTTGATCAAAAACTCATAGAGATATCTTTGATGAAAGTTCTTGTAAACAATTTTGGTACAGCTTCTTTGTGATTAAGTTTTTGGAAATAAAAAAAAAGCTTTATCAAAGATATTTCTGTAAGTTCTTGACCAAATTCGATGAAAATTTTTTTATTTAAATTCTATGGATTTGTAAAATTAAAATATAAAACATTTTATCAAATTTGGTCAAGAACTTGTAGAGATATCTTCAATAAAAGTTCTTGTAAACAATTTTGGCGCAGCTTCTTGTGATTACATTTTTTGGAAATGAAAAAAAATTCATCAAAGATATCTCTATAAATTTTTGACCAAACTCAATAAAAATTTTTTTATTTAAATTCTATGGATTTGTAAAATTAAAATAAAAAAATTTCATCGAATTTGATCAAGAACTCATAGTAATATCTTTGATGAAAGTTTTTTTTTCATTTCCAAAAACATGATTTCAAAGAAGCTGCACCAAAATTGTTTACAAAAACTTTCATTAAAGATATCTCTACAAGTTCTTTACCAAATTCAATAAAATTTTTTTATTTTAATTCTACAGATCTGTATAATTAAAATAAAAAAATTTTATTTGAATTTGGTCAAGAACTCGCAGAGATATCTTCAATAAAAGTTTTCTACTTCTAAAAACATATATAACAAAAAAGCTGTGCAAAAATTGTTTACAGGAACTTTCATTGAAGATATCTCTATGAGTTCTTGACCAAATTTGATAAAAATTTATTTATTTTAATTCTCAAATTCATAGAATTTAAATAAAAAAATTTTTATTAAATTTGGTCAAGAACTCGTAAATATAATATTAATAAAAGTTTTTAAAATTTAAGTAATAAAATCAAGTGATCTATATGGTGCAATTAGTGTTTATCATAGTGTAAATAGCAGTACCCTAAAATTATACAAATTTCTATTATTATCTAAATTTTATTAAATAATTCTAACTTTTTTTCTAAGTAAACTTGTTTTGTACCAAAAACTATATCATTATAGTATATTATATTTTATTTTCTTTAAAGTTTAAGACAAAGTTGTTTATTTTGAATTTTTGATAAAAATTTTCAAAATTAAGCATCCTTTCTAAATTTTAAAAAAAGTAAAAATAATATATGGGCAGCCAAAAGTAGAAACCAAGGAAATTGTTTTTAATAAGTTTTTTTAAAACTTTAAATTAAAATATCTTGACAACTATTAAACCAAATCTAATAAATGTTTTTTATTTTAATTCTATAACTATAAAATTAAAATAAAAAAAAAATTTTATCAAGTTTGGTTTAATAATTGTTAAGATATTTTAATTTAAAGTCTAGAAAAAATTTACTTAGAAACAATTTCCTTGGTTTCTACTTTTGACTGCCCATATACCATTTTTTGGTGCTAAACAAGTTTACTTAGTACAAAAAGTTATAATTTTTTTTTTGAAACTTAGGCAGTCTTGCTAGTACTTTATTTTATAATATTATTACAACAAATCAATAAAGTAAAAACTAAACTACTATATAAATTTAATATTATCTCTTCTTGCTATACAAAAACAAATACGATTTGCTATACTAACTCTAGGCTAGAAACTTTGTTAAACTGCCTACTTAAAAACATTTTTCTACTAACCTTTTAAGTAGAAAAACTCTGCAAAAAATATAAACAAAAAAAAAAGAAAAAAAAGAAAAATATATTAAAAAAGAGATAAACTACTAATATCTAAACAAATTACTAAAAAACATACAAAAAAAAATTGAAAAAAAGCAAAAGCATATAGAATAAAAAAGTACTATTTGCTTGTGCTAGGCTATAACAATTATATAATACTGCAATATTGCAAGTATTATATATATATAAATAAGAAAAAAAAAAACTAAACTATGCCTAAATAAAAAAAAATGTTCTAAAAAGAAATTTCACTTCAATATTTCTCCAATCTTGACTAATCTGTTATTTTATATATGATTTTATTTATTTATCTGTATCAGGTTCTTGATTTATTTAAGACAAAAATCCAGTATAGTAGTCACATTTCCAATTTGGAAAAGTAAACATTGCTGATCTTTTAAAAAGAGTAAACCAAAACACTACTTTGTTGAAATTTTGAAAAAGCCAAAGAGACAAAGAAATACCAAATAGTTCAACTTGTTTTGTAGATTTAAAACCATGTAAATTTTGTAGCCAGAAGAAAAATATGTAGTTTCTATTAAGATTCAAATACAAGTTTGAACTTAATAACAAAAACCTGGTCTTTTAACTATCTATGTTTTAGTAGTTCTTGTATTTTATTCCAGGGAGGAACTTCTTTTTTAGCTCTCTTTTAGTTGCTTTTAAGAGAACTCTTGTTTCTAAATACTTTAAGAAAAGTTTTGTTATATAAAGTTGCATTTATCTAAAGGTTTTCTACAGTTTAGTTGTCTTGAAAAAGTTGGTTCAAATAAATTATCAAAAAGAGTTGATATGCTATTAAGCAAGAAGTTAAAATCAATTAGTTAAATTTTTATATAAAATAATATTTTTAATAATTTTATTAATAAAATTATACAAATTTTTAAAATTTTCTAAATTTTATTAAAGAATTCTAACTTTTTGCTTCAAGTTAACTTATTTAGTACCAAAAAATATATTATTTTGGTATATTTTATTTTATTTTTTCTTAAAATTTGAAGCAACAATGCTTAATTTTAAATTTTTGATAAAAATTTTTAAAATTAAGTATCCTTTCTTTAAATTTTAAGAAAGTAAAGTAAAATATACTAATTTAATATATTTTTTGGTACTAAACAAGTTTACTTAGTACAAGAAAATACTATTAATTAGTAAAATTTATATAAAATAATATTTTTAAAACAATTATTTTTTATTACTAGTATAGTGTATTACCACCTTCTAATTGACCAATAATTTTGTTTGGTTTAATTTTATATTAATTAAAACAAAACAAATAGTAGCTAGGCTAAAATTAAATTTAGAGTTTAGTAGGAGTAGTGGTTAGATGCCCAATTCAAAATTTCGCAAAAAATTTTTTTTGTTAAGAAACATTGTAGTTTTATAATCAAAATTTTAGGTTAGAAGTAATTTTTAAAAAATAGCTATTTCACTTTAATTTTACATTACATCTAATTCTGCATTCCAATTGGTCAATAAGAGAATAGCAATACATTGCACTAGCAATGAATAATAACTCTCTATTTTTAATAATTTTATTAAAAAAATTATACAAATTTCTATAATTCTCTAAATTTTACTAAAGAATTCTAACTTCTTGCTCTAAGTAAACTTATTTAGCACCAAAAAATACATTATTTGTTTTATGTTTTATTTTATTTTTCTTAAAATTTGAAGCAAAAATGCTTAATTTTGAATTTTTGATAAAAATCTCCAAAATTAGGTAAGTATTTTTTCTTCAAAATTTAAGAAAAGTAATATAAAATATGCTAATTTGGTATTTATTTTGATGTCAAACAAGTTTTTTAGTACAAGAAGTTATGTTCATTTAGTAAAATTTCATGTAATATACCATTTTTAATAGTTTTTTTTTATTTTTTTTTTTAAATGTTAATGGTGAGACCTTGCTCTTATCTTTATTAGATTTAATGAAAAGTTTTTACAAGACTGGAAAAATTTTCATTGTTTAAATCTATTGCTAAGACTAAGAACTCAGACATATATAAAAGTTAACTTA
>QKWP01003222.1:0-30733 GCA_003550325.1 Gigaspora rosea | reverse complement strand
ATACAATAACTGGTTAACTGTTAGGCTATCCGGATATCCGAATTATAAACTTGATAAAAAGATAAATTATTGAGGTATCCGGTTAACTTATAGGACAATATAGGGTAAAATACAATTATAATAAATATTTTAATTTGCGTATTATTTATATACTAGCATCACCCGGTGTAAAGCTTGTCTACATTATAAATTTAATGTATTTTAAATAAGAACACAATTTTAATATTTCATTTATCGTATTTATTTAATAGGTCGATATAAATCAGTTACACTTTAAACTTATACTGCTTTCAGTTTTTTTGTAAGTATTATAATAACAATTATTATATTATATATATGAATACATACTTGTATAGTAAGCACTTATTTTATTTTTCTATTACATACTTTACACAGTACGGAATACAATAAGAAAAGCGCAAGTTTAATGCTGCGTGATAAAAGGATTATTCTATACTATTATTGTTCCAAGTCATTTCTGAATTTACTTCAATTCTGAATTGAAACGTGTTCTTTCTTGATTTTCTCGATCATCAATTCATAATGCAGATCATGAGCTATGGAATAATTACTTATTAGATTCGGGTTAGACAAGACACCTGACCTATTGCCGAAAAGCAAATGCGGAGCGGGATAAAAAAAAATTTAATTATACATGTTCGAATGTATTCTTTTAAGATATGAAAAGTTAGCATTAATATTTAGTGATTCATTTTTATTCGCGTTTATTTATTTTTTTATTTTTTTACATTATTATTATTATTTTTCGCTTTTTTTTATTATTAATTGGTAAATAGATAGCGGTTCTAAAATGACAAATGACATTTCACAATTCACGAATAACACATGCCAATTGAGAATCAACATAAATTCAGAATAACATGTAACATTATAATAATAAGGGTTTCAGATTAAAATTATCAAATAAGAAATGTACAAATCAAATCTTATTTATTTTTTAATTAAAATTCATTATTATAAATTATTTTATTGTTAATTGATACTGCTTCTAATATCGTTTTATGTGATGCCATGAACGAAGTCACAGGTTATCCATTTTTAATGAGACCATGACCCTGGTTCATGATGCAGGGAATTCAGTAGGTAAAGTTTTGGATTTTGATCAAGGAGTTGATGCATTTAAGAGTTTGTTAAGAGTGATGTAATGAGTTAGGGCTAAAAATGGGTATGAGGTCATAGAAATTGGCCTTTTAAGAAAGGTAAAGTTGGAAATCGTTCTATCTCTTTTGTCTTTGCTATTAGCTTGACGCAAGTCTAGCTTTGTTGATAACTCTTGCCCACCCCCCTCGAGATGGTTTAATTTGGAAAAGATTTTTTTGTTGTGAATTAGTCTATAGTTTACTTGCGGGCCCCAGTTTTTTTGTAGGTGGTTTACTTTATTAACCAACCGTACATATCGGATGTTATGCAGTAATAGGACAACTAGACTGATGCTATGAAACGTCTGCAGATCACGTGACCAGCAAGACAAATCCCATATATGTTTTCTTTAGTCTTGTATTGTAAATAATCGAGTGACAAATTATTATTAAATAGTTTGTTGATCTGCATAATAAAAAAAAATTTTACTTAATCTTGTCAAATGGGAGTCTCTAAGCACTCCCATTTCATTTTTCGATTTCAAAATTTTGATACAAAAATAAGATTTTTTAAACTCTTATTTATTTCTAAAATACGCCTGGATCTCTTTGTTTGGCCACTAATGATACCTGACGAATACGTAAGTTAGAATAGAATGTACAAAATCATTTTTTTATATTGATCAATATAGAGTTACTTTATTTGATTGATGCATTACCGTTATTCTTTTATTTAAATAGGATATAAAACCGGTTATTAGATTATATTAAAGATTACAACCTTTCAGATAAAGAGTTATCTGGGTATGAGCACTAGGCTAAGCCAGCCGATCAAAATTATGGCTAAGCGGCTGGCTAACGGCTGATTAATGTTTTTTTTTACAGCTATTTTTATAATTTCTGGAACACCTGATAAAAATTGACCGAATGATGTTTCGGCTGATTCGATTAAGTTTATGATTTCGGGAATAAGAATCAGATACGTAATTTAATAAGATTAGGTGATTAATATATATTACAATAAGACTAAATATCGTAAGTTGTAAAATTCAAAGCCTATTCTTTGGCGCTCAAATGAAGCCTTTATTCATTTCTAACTATTTTTCGATGTCCATTTTCATTTAAACGAAGGCATTTATTTATTCCTAATATTATTTTCATTCTTGTCGAAGACAAAAAATTTATTTTTAAAGAATTTGGGATATCTCAATTCATGATCATATTTAACTTTTTTAACAGCAGCACAGGTTCGAGTAATATATTTGTTATAAAAGTCTAATTTATCTTCTATTCCTTTTTTATATTTCTTGTTAAGGTTTATTGGTTAACATGAATAGTTTTTTCTATAAATTTTCGTACAAACTAACTAAGCACACCAATCATGTTGGACAAGCATTCGAAAAATATTTTGAAAAAGGCATAGAAACTATTACTACTGAATACGATTACTGTAAATGGTAAAGGGCGAAATAGTTGCTCTTCGAACCATAAATTTAATACATGGATGTGTATCTCCGTTTATGGTTCTGGCTAATCATTTATTTTAATTTTGCAAATTTATTTTCTTGTTTATTTAATGCTCTTGCTCATTCATTTTCATAATAACTTGGGTTCTTTTCTATGATCATTGACATTATTGTATGACAATCGTAAAATGATTATTATGATACAAAAAATAGCTTTATTAATTATTTTTTTATACCGAATCAATAACTTATCGAATTCAGCCGAAACATCATTCGGTCAATTTTTATTAGATCTTCCAGGAATTATAAAAATAGCAGTAATAAAAAAAAAGCCAAGTTCTGGGACGTCTGAAAATTTTCTTGATTACCAAAATCTCCTCAATCTCTTTAAAAATCACCTAACTTCTTTACTATCGATTCCTAGAACAAGACTCGGAAAGTGAGAAAACTTATACAAAAAAATCATTAGCCAGCCGATCATGTTGTATCAGCTAGCTTAGCCAGCTAAGCCGGCTCAGCCACGGCTGTATTAGCTGGCTTAAAGCATTATTTCGCTTGTACGGCTTTATGGTGTGAATTTTATCAAATCGTACCATACTGTTTATAATAGCAGATCAGTATGGTACAACTTTTAAATATAAATTATGATACTATATTTATGCAAATCAGTATGGTTACGGTTTGATAAAATTTGCATTCATACCATACTGATCTGGTATGTCATACCATACTAATATTTGCAATACCGTTTTTTTGTATATTGTTCTAGGATAGACTAAAAAAAATCATTGTCGCATTTTTTTTTCAATTATAATATACAGTATAAATATGATAACACTGTAACAGAATTATATAAAATATATTTTATGTTATCTATATAATTCAGTAGTAATACCGGGTCACCTGGGTAGGTATTTGGTTTTTTTGTTTTTATCGTTTTATTGATTTTTTTATTTTTTTTTATCAATTTTTTCTTGTTTTATCATTATAATTTATTTTTTTTTTTATTAATTTTTTTTCGCATTTTTTTTATTTTTTATTTAATGGATTGGATTTACCCTTTTGTACGAAATATAGTACATTTTAAAAAATGCATTAAAAATTTAAAAAAATTAATAGCTTAATTTTTTTTATATACAAAAATCTAATAAGTATTCAAAAATAGTTTAGCAGTATTGTTTTTTAAATTAATAATAAAATTTTTATAAAAAAATTTTTTTTATATATTGTATTTTTTGTGATTTCTAATGTACTAGATTTCGTACATTTGTAAAGTCAGTTATAATTATAATTTATTAATATATTTGGCAAATTAAAAGTTTTAATAAATAAAAAATTGTATAGGCTTGTTATAAAAAAAATATTATTATTAGTTATATTATAAAAATTATTACTTATATTATAAGCTTTTTTGAAAATTTTTACAAATTATTACTTTACATAGTAAGCCATATGAGTTTAGCTAGAGTTTAAAAAATTTTTTGCTAATTAAATTTTCTAAATTCTTAATCAAAATTATAAATATTTATTATCTAATTTCAATTACAAAATTTTTTTAATTCTAAATTAGTATATCTCAAGTTATATTACTTTAAATTTTAAAAAAATTACATCTAATTTTTATATATAAATTGGATATTTTAGTTATATAGTATTTACTAGCAAAAATTTCAAATTTAGATTACTTCTTATATATTAATCTAATCTTAAATAAAATTTTAAAATTATAACTAACAAACTTATGTTTATAATTTTATTAATAGTTTAAATAAATTTATTTAGTAAAAAAATTTTTTATAATCAAAAATATTTTGTAAAATTACTAGTAAATGTGCTAAAAACTAGGTTAAACTAGCAAATGCGAATTTTAAAAAAAATGTACAAAATTTAAAAAGCTATGTAAAGCTATGAGTTTTTTAAAACAAGT
The DNA here is from genome assembly GCA_003550325.1 of Gigaspora rosea. Classification (NCBI taxonomy): domain Eukaryota; kingdom Fungi; phylum Glomeromycota; class Glomeromycetes; order Diversisporales; family Gigasporaceae; genus Gigaspora; species Gigaspora rosea. Next base: position 26,240 of record QKWP01003222.1, on the reverse strand, counting down.
AGCCCATAAGTTAAAATATTATTAAAAAATATTTAATTAAGTAGTTAATTTTAAAAATTAATAGATAATTAAGTTTAATTATGTACTAAATCTAGTACAATGTACTAGATCTAGTACAGGTAAATCCTATCCATTAATAATTTAATTTTTTTAATTTATTTTAATTTTTTTATTTAAATTTTTTAATTTTAATTAATTATTTATATTGTGTAACCTGATCATCATAAATATGAACAGTCTTTTTTTTATTTACTGTTATTTTTTCTTATCTAGATTTGCTTTTCGCGTTTTTTTTATTTTTATTTCTTTTTTGCTTCACTAAAAAATCAGTTGCTTTTTTCTTTTTTTTTAGAGAATAGAACTGGGTTCCTAAGATATGTAGTTTTTTTTCATTATTGTTTGTTTATTCTTTCTTGAACTAATGCTTTCTTTCTTTGTAGGTTTGTTTCACTAGAAAATCAGTAGTAGAGTTACTAGAGTCACTGTAGTAGGTGTTGTTGTTTATGGAGTATAGAGATTTGGGCTTTCGTTATTTTGGCACTATTGTCTGTAGAGATTTCAGGCCTCGTCGTTTCGGTGTTGTCATTGGCGATTTCAGGCTTTTTCCATTTTGGTGATATAGTTTGTGGAGATTTTGTTTTTGGTAACTTTCTTTCTTTGAACTAACAGTTTCTTTCTTGTAGGCTTGTTTCACTAAAAAACTAAGTAGTGGATTTAGTGGAGCTGCTATAGTGGGTTCATCGTTTACAAAGTATAGAGAATTGGCATTCGGCATTGTTGTTCATGCTTTGTTATTTCGGTGTTGCTTCAGGTTTTTGTCGTTTGTGGAGATTTTATTTCGTCTTTGGTGATTTTAGGTTTTCATTCTTGGAACATTTTCGACGTTCTTCTTGATAAGTATTGGTGTTTATTTGTAACTTTTTTTTTTTCTTTAACTAAACGTTTCTCTATTTTTTTTTCTTTTAACATTTTTCTGATCTTGGAGCAATTTCCGCATGTCTTTTGGCTTTACTTCATAAAATGGGATTTTGCGAGATAGGTATAGTGGCTTTTTTCTTTCTTTCTTTTTCTTAGCTTGAACTAATGTTTTTTCTTTTGTGGATTTAGGGGAGTAACAAAAATCAGGTGATTTTTTAGGGGGTGAGGGGGGTAAAAAAAGTTGAAATTATATATAAGAACCTGACTATTTATATATTAAAGAAGAGGGAGGGGATAGGCCTCTGATAAAAAATAATCAGGTGATTAATGACACTGCCCTTAGCTTTTAGAACTTTCTGATGTGATTTTGTTATTTGGCGTTGTCGTCTTGCAAGTTTTCGTTTAAGATAAGCAGTTTCTTTTATTGTTTATTATTTTATCTTTTTGGGCTTGAATTATTTCTTTCCTTTGCTAGAATAATAGATAATTGCTTTGGCGTCATCGTTGCCTTTACGAGTATAATTTCGCTACCTCAATATCGTTGTTATTCAAGTTTTTGTTGGTGGGTTTCATTGCTTTTAGCATCATCGTTTTTTGGGTCTTCAGTTTTTTTTTCTTGAGTATAAGTAGAGTGAGCCAGGGTAGAAGTTTGTAATGGTTCTGGTATACAAGCTGAGTGCTAAATTTGGATATATATTATGAATCACGGTGAAAGGATCTATAGTTATTTTTTTATTTTTTTTGTGGTACTGTGCAAAAGATACGGGGTTTATTATATAATTGATAGCATTATAATAAATTAAATATATGGGTATTAATATTAATAAAGTTAAAGTTATTTAATAAAAATTGTATATTTGTTTTTTTTTATTGGTTCTGCGGGATCTGACTCTTTTAATAAATTAAAATTAAAATGAAGCAGTAATATTACCGTTATTATTACAAAATTTATATGTGATATATACCTGATATATATACTTGCTGGCAAAACACGGACAAATCCCCAAATTCAAAAAAAACAATTGCTATTTATAAAAGATTAAATCAAAAAAGTAGTCTTAAAATTTTGCAAATATATTATCTATAACAATAAGAATATCTACTATTTGTTTAAACAAAGATTATTAATAAAGTTTTTGAGAAATTAATTTGGATGTATTTGGGATTTGGGCACAGACAAATCCCAAACTATAGTAATTTGGGATTTTGCTAACATGTATACTGATATATATATGGCATATATACTATATGTGTCCGACAAGTGTTCGATATCCTTATGAACTCTACACATATCGGGTATCCTATAATATATACCGGGTACACGATGCATTACAGAATTTATATATGCAATATATATACGGCATGTGTACGGCATGTGTACTATATGTGTACTATATGTGTCCGACATGTGTCCGATATGCAACATTAGTCGGGTACATATCGGGTATGTGTATAAATATATCTTACACATATCGGTGATATATCGTCTACTTATACTATATGTATCGGGTACCCGATATTATACTGATGTGCATCGTTTTGACCTGTGTTATCTTGGGAACCCATGATTAGATTTTGACAATTTTAGGCTCATTATAATCGTCTTGTTGAGAAGATCACTTTGGTAGTAAAATTACTTTAAACGGATCAGTGAGTAAAAAGCTATTCACTGTCAAATATTTTACCATTTTTAATAGTAATGACACAAATCCACCTATATGATTTGTTACATTAATCCTATTTAGCAAAATTTTACTATTATGTAGTTTGTATTCCAAACCAATAACAAGTTTTGCTTTAGTATAATACAATATGAGTATAAAGATCAGAACAGGACCCTAGATATCTAGTACAGATGTCATATATTACGTGTTTTAGTGAAAACCTCTGAAATTTGAGAAACAAAAAAACAGTTTTTGGCAATTATCTTGGCATCCAGTAGTCCGATTTGAATGAACTTTTTTTAAAATAAAGCTCTCAGTGAGGCATATCTAATAAAAAAACTGCATTCAATTCTAATTACTGGATCAGAAGTTATTTAAGTAAATATAGTTTTGTTATTTTTTACAAATTAGGTTAAAATTGGCCAAAATCTAGTTATAATCTATATAAAAGATGTCTGGGTCCTTTTAAAACAAAACGTTCACTTTTTCAAAAATTGCATATTTTTCTAAAATTTGTATAAAAAACCATCTTTTGTACTATAACAAAAAAAAATTTTAAACAATTTTTCTATATATATTAAAACAATAACAAAGTATTAGTCAAATACAAAAAATTAGTACAAAAAATGATTAACTAAAAACGCCAACAATGAAAAATAAATGAACATCAACAAACAATACTAGTAACAAAAGTACAAAACTGTTATTGAAGAAACTAAAAAAGAGAAAACACAAAAATTAGTACTAGGTGCAAAAAGAAAAAAAACTGAAAAGTTCTAGTGATAAAAGATTCGCTAAAATATATGAAATACTGATATTGATACCAGTAATGTATACTAATGACAAGAATCACTGAAACCTTAATTGAAGAACCTAAAAAAAAAAATGCAAAGTTAGTACCAAAAGCAATGAAAAAAGAACTAAAAGTTGCTAGTGATAATGTACTAAAATGAGCAAAGTACCAACTAGTGACACTAACAACATACACTAATGATATACACCAACAATAAAAAGCACTGAAACCATTAGTTTAAAAACTTAAAAAAGGAAAGTGCTACCAAGAGCAAATGAAATAGAAAAAAAAATTTTTAAAAATTACTAGTGATAAAAGATACACTGAAATAGACAAAGAACCAACTGTATCAACTAGTGATACTAGTAACATATATTAACAATGAAAAGACTAAATCCATTAATTGAAGAACCTAAAAAAAAAACATGTAAATTAGTACCAAGAGTAAATGAAATGGAAGAAAAAAAATCTAAAAGTCACTAATGAAGAAAAATATACTAAAATAGTTGAAGTCAATACCAAAGACATATACCAATAGTAAAAAGTACCAATACAGTTAGGGCAGTGTCATTAATCACCTGATTATTTTTTATTAGAGGCCTACCCCCCTTCCTCTTCTTTAATATATAAATAGTCAGGTTCTTATATATAATTTCAACTTTTTTTACCCCCCTCCCCCTAAAAAATCACCTGATTTTTGTTACTCCCCTTACTTAAAGAACTAAAAAGAAAGAAAAATAAAAGTTAGTACTGGCCAATACTAAAACTACTAAACTAAAATGATTAAAAAGTACAAAAAAAATACTTATATATAAATTGAATATTGTATAACTGGTAGTAATCATGATCTCATCTCTTATAGTACCTGATATTAGTGTTGTCATGGGACAGCTTTGGACAATGATTTGAACAATTTTGAACAATTTTGAACAATTAAATAAGGAATCCTTTATATGGTGCACCGTGCACAGGACCCCGAACAATATATATAGAGGTTACATTGAAATTTTGGCTAAAAAGGTTACTTTTTTACAAAAATGTTATATTTGAAAAGTGGATATTGGTCAAAAGGTTACATTTAAAAGTGGATAAAAGCTTTTGATGTTATATTATTAAAAGTGGATAAAATTAATAAGTTTTAAATAGGCTATATTTAAAATTTGGATAAAGAAAAAACTTTTTTAAAAAATCTTTTTTGAAAAAAAATTTTTTTTAGTAAAAATTTTTTTTGAAAAAAATTTTTTTTTGAGAAAAATTTTTTTTTGGAAAAAATTTTTGTTTGAAAAAAAATTTTTTTTAAAAATTTTTTTTGAAAAAAATTTTTTTTTTTGAGAAAAATTTTTAAAAAAAGTATTGTTATATTTGATAATTGGTTAAATTTTATTAAATATTAAAGCTTATATGTAAAATTTGGTTAATTAGCTCTAATAAAAAATGGATAAAAATTTTAAAAAGTTTATAATAAAGCCAATGTAACCTCTATATGTATTGTTCGGGGTCCTGTGCACTCAGTGCACTCCTAAGTAACCCCTGTTATGTTACTATTTCATCTCAAAATTTTACTAAGGTAACCTCTGTTGTATTACTAAGCAAAAATGCTCCTCTCGCAATTTTACTCTGAACCCAATTCTAACTCTAACCCTATTCCTAACTCTAACTCTAAACCTAACTTTAATTATTATATACTATTAAAACTATTAAAAATACTAAATTTATAGGGGTGCACTATTTAAATTTTTTCATTAAATAAAGTAAAATTACTTAAAATTTTTCATTTTAATTTTAACTAGAATGTGTTCAGTACCTAAAAAAATATATAGTTATATATATTTATTAATTATTAAAGCCTGGACAAGCTTTGGACAATCTTGGATATTTGGACAATTTTGAATATGGACAAGCCAAAAAAGGCTTTGGACAGCCAAAATGTACAACACTGCCTGATATAGGTGATATTACCTAAGATAAAATTAGTTATAATCATTATTTTATATGAGTTCACTTAGTGTTTTATGATAATTTGCTATATGAAATAAAATATTTTAGTTTAACTTTTTTTAAAATTATATAATTTTTTTATAATTAACCAATTGAACCATTTTATATATAAAAATAAATCATATTTTTGTAAATACACAGGTTGTATTTATTTTTCTATCAAACTTTAATATAAATCAATTCATACTACTAATATATGGAAGACATCAATAAAAAGAAACAAATCTTTTCTAAATAAAAGTTTTTTCAACTTTAAGTTAAAATAACTTAACAACTACCGGTACTTAACCAAATTTAATCAAAATTTTTTTATTTTAATTTTTTATAGTTATAAAATTGAAGCAAAAAAAATTTATTAAATTTGATTTGGTAGTTGTTAAGATATTTTAATTTAAAATTTTAAAAAAAGTTACTAAAAATGATTTGTTCTTTTTTTATTGATGTCACCCTATATAAGTTGAATATCAGAATAATCAAAGTAAAAAATATATAAGGTAAAAAGAGGTAATTTGGTGAAGATAGATAATTTGGTAAATTTTAATTAGAGGTCTGATCCGATGAATGTTTTATTCAAATATTCACTGAATGTTTGAATATTTGAATATATAAAATTTTCACCAAATGAATATCTGAATATTTAAAAATTTCACTGAATATATTCATTGAATATTTATTGAATATATATATATATTAAAAGTAGCAAATTTTGATATTAATAACCAAATATGATTGGTTAATTTTTGTATAATAAATTCAAATTAGTTAAAAAAATATATAAAACTAATTTTTTTATATATTAAATGAATATATATAAATTTTAAAATATTATAACTTTTATAATTATAAATTAAATAATTATCTACTTTAACAAAATTGTGGCTTTGAATTAAGACAACAAATCTCTTAAAGAGGTTTTTGTTAAAATTATTTGTTGAGTTATACTACTTTATATTTTATATATCAATATTGAATTTTTTTGATATTTAGTACTATATATTTAATGTCGCAGATGATCGTGAAATTGGATTATCGTGAAATCCACGTGATCTCCATATTATCAGATTTCCTAAAATTTCTGTAAATCGTATAAACAATCGATCTAATCGATCTACATTACGTAATCAAAACAATCGAATGCTATAACTGGGGTCCATATGCCTATATGCTGCTAACTGTATCAAAAAGGCGACCCTAACCCTAAACACGAGGCAAAAATTTTTTTTTTGTTAGTGGTTTTATAGACTCTAACCCTAAACANTTATAGACTCTAACCCTAAACACGAGGCAAAATTTTTTTTTTTTTGTTAGTGGTTTTATAGACTCTTTTTTGCCTTGTGGTTAGGGTTAGGGTTTTATAGACTCTTTTTTGCCTCGTGGTTAGGGTTAGGATTTTATAGACTCTTTTTTGCCTCGTGGTTAAGGTTAGGGCTAGGTCGCCTTTTTGATATAGTTAGAAGGTCCTTTATATATAAATATCAAGAATGCATATAGGCATACCGACCAGTTATAGCATTCGATTGATTACGTAGTGTAGATCGATTAGATCGATTGTTTATACGATTTACGGAAATTTTAGGAAATCCGATGATACGGAGATTACGTGGATTTCACGATAATCCAATTTTACGATCATCTGCGATATTTAATATTCAATGAATATTCAGTAAATATTCATTGAATATTTTCAAAATTTTTGAATGAATATTCGAATATTAAAAAGATTGACCAAATGAATATTTGAAAACTTATTTTTTGAACGAGTAAGACCTCTAATTTTAATATCTCATTATCTAAAGATCAGAATCGAATAATTTTTATATCTTTTGATTCATTTTAATGAGATGAATCGAATGGCACCAAGTTTGTCTAGTTCTGATTACTGGATCACAAGATATTTTTGATTCTTTGTTATGTTTACACTTCGTCAAAATACTTCAAGAATTATTTTATGCAACATATAATCGATAATATTTTGTAATTCAGTAATCAGAATTGGATAAACTTTATATTATTCAATTAATCTCATCAAGACACATTAAATGGCATAAAAATTATTTAATTTTTACCACTACACAAGATACTATAAATTTGTCAAATTATCACTACCTCTCTAAAATTAAGCTTTTTGATACAATTTATAATCTATTTAATGTCATGTTAAAACAAGATGTTATATACTAATTTTTTATAAAAAATTCTAAATCATATATAAAGTTTAATACAAAAAATAAAAAATTTTTTAATAATAAAATAAAAAAGTTTTTATATTAGTTATATTAAATTTGCCAAATTATCCCTTTTTATCTTATATATTTTTTATACTTTTTATATACCAGCATTTTGCTTTGATACTAGTATCTGTTAGTTTACTATTATTTTTTCTTCAATATTATTCTAATATTTATATTGGAATAGTATTAAGAAGCAAATGATATATTATTTTATACCTGATATTTATCTTTTATTTTACTCTAATAATGGTATCTGTTAGTTACCTGTTATTATTCTATCTATATTATTTTAATATATAGAATAAATAATAGGACTATATAGATTTATATAGATTTATTCTAGTAGTTATTTATTTGACCTGTAGGGGTATAGCAGCTAGTAAAAAACCTTTAGGCAGACTACTTAAATTAAATACCAAAAGTGTATATATGACTAGTTATATTCTTATGTATATAACAAATATTGATGACTCTTAAAAAGTTTCTATAATCCAACACTTGAATAAAAAACCCAACCCCAGAAACAGAGACTTTAAACAAAAAAAAAGATCTGTTACTATGCTTTAAACAATTATATTATATAATCCAATTTTTTTTATTAACCAATATTAGTACAATCCAATATTGCAAAAAAAATATATTTTAGTAATTATATGACTTTTACTAAAACGCACCTATGGTGTTTTACACCTATGTACTGTATATATTATTTCAAAAACTGGCTAATTAATTGGTTCAAGATGTTCTAAGTAAAAATGCTCTATGTTCCTAAAAACCCTTCCCAAGCCCTAACCCTAAGTACTAACACTATGTAAAATTTGTATTAAAAATTTTTATAATCTAAGAACATAATAAAATATATGATTGGTGCAAAACAACCATAGGTGCGTTTTATTATAAATGATATAGACTATAAATTAGTTATCTAATAACGAAGCTTGTAAATTATAAAAATAAGCCAATACACTAGTGCACAATTTAATAAAACCATATGTTTATTAATAAAAGTTTTTATTAATAAATTTTTGTACTAATAGTATATACCAGTAAGATACAAATATTATATGCCAGTGAAGTGCACTTCTTAGCAAACCTTAACGAAGGTAAAGGGAAGGCAAAGAGGTAAAACCTTGCTATAGCAGGTCACACATAAGTGTCCTCAGTTAGAAGTAAATATAATTCCGAGCAAATATTATAGTATTTAAAAATTTACAAATTTAATAATATAAAACATAATATTTATAAAATTATTCAAAAACAGCACCGACGATCTGTCAAAAACGGCATTTTATGGTTTATACTGTAATATATGAATCATTTTATGCTGATCTAATTTATTAACCGGGATACTTAAAAATTGATTCGCAAAGTATAAAAGCAAATCAGCAAAATAGAAACCTGTTAATGTGTTTAAAATCTTTAGGTATTAGGGTAACGTTTAAAAATCTAAACACTAATTTGTGTATTTGACTTATACATTTATATGCAATATAATTGGTTCTTACCTCAGAATTATTGGAACCTATCAATAACAAATGACGCTAATAATCACATCTATAATCTATATACAAATTGATTTTGCAATAAACGATAATTAGGCATCACATATTATTTGCAAACACTGAACCCCCAAAAGTCTGTGTCACGAAGTAAGAAGAACTTCAAATCCTGGCATATGGATACACAAATATTAAGATTTTGTATAGTACGGAAGAAACTGACAAAGTGAAATCCATGCTTTAACATGTTGTCGGTTAACAACCAGCGACGTCCTTCAGTTGGCACCAATATAACTCCAAGTGTAGGCGTAAGAAGACCTTCAGACGAAAACGGTTCACCAATTTATAGCGACTCAACGTATTCCAATGGTCGCCCACCTTCCCCATTGGCGTCGCCAACATTCTCTGGTTATGCAACACCCAGCGGTCCTTTATCCACACTTGAAGCTCGTTCACGTTCATCTTCTGTCTCAAGCTTGCATTCTTCAGGCGGTTACCAGCACGATGATTTTCAACCAGAGCGAAATATGTCATTTTCAAATTTTCAACAAACAAATGATTTTGACACAATGTTGACTGCGAGTGAAGCAGCCTACTCCAAACGTAGACAATCACCACCTGATCAAATAGCTACAGATATTGATAGCTCATCGTTAGATTATCCTCCTAGTTCCGCTGCAACTTCATTGACTCGCAGGGATCACATAACTGGACACACTCATGATCGAAGTAGATCTACCTCAATAGACGGAGATATTGAAGATTCTGCTTGGCCATTGGAGAGAGTATTGCGTTGGCTCGACGATAACGGTTTTAGTGAATATAAAAAAATTTTCGTTGGTATTGTATTTCTATAATTTTATTTATTTTTTTCCTTAGCTTATTATATCTAACTCTTCAATCTACAATTTGAAAAATCAGAAAACAAGTTATTTGGTGAACAATTTTTTGCACTTACTGATGTGAGGAAAAGCAAGAATATAAAGGATGTTGATAGTCGGTCTAAATTGATAACAGCTATTAGAAAACTTCGTGATAGCAGGCCAAAACGTCAGTCGTTTACTGAGAAGGTCCGACGATAACACTTATTTTTCGCCAGTATAATGTAAATTTTATAAACATTAACAAACAATTTGAATTTTTTTTTTTCATAGGACTCGCATACTTTAGGTGGAAGTCCGCCTCATGAGAATATGCAAAGCCCAGTTTCTGGTCCATTGTCTTCAATTAATTCTTCATATTCACCTACAACTTCAAACATTCAGAATGGTTCTACCATCCAAAGTAAATTAAAAGTATCTACTAGTGTTCCAGATTTTCGTAGTTACAGCCCAAAGGGGCCAATTACTAGTCCTATAATTAATCCTCGAACATCCTCAATTGGTTGGGACAGAGAAAGTAATAAGAGTCTTTCTCCTAACTCTGCTATTCCTGAACATGAAAATAGTATTTACGCTGGACTAAGGGGTGTGGTGGGTGTATCAATTTTACATTCAATTTCACATTTACCGGAGCAGTCACAATCTCTTGCTGCTTCGCATTCACATAATATTCATAATCAACCTGTTACACAACAAAATTCAATGAGCAAGTCAGAAGACAAGAATATAAGTCAGTCTAGTAAGAGGCAAATTAAACAATCTCATAATAGGTCGCAAAGTCACTCGGTATGAATATTTTCATTTAATATATATATATATATACCTTTTTTTTTTTTTTTTTGAATTCGGAAATAATTATCTTTAACGTTATTATTTTGAATTTTAAAGTCAAATGAATATACGTCTTATTATGATCCACCAAAAAAAAGAATTATTCAAGTAACTAAGAACATGGAAGACTTTCGTTTAGCCAAATTCACCGATTGTGAAGACCCCAATTCGATAAAAGATATAATATTCTCTCATTTAGATATTGATCAGAATGAGAAAGAAAGTCATACAATTCACGTGGCTGAGATCGGTCAGGATGAAATAGGTATGCCTCCTTTCATGTCTCAGTTTAATTAAAAGATCTAGAAATTCATTAATATTATTGTTGTGTTTAACATAGGTCCAGCAATTAGTGATGATGATCTCGTTCAAACATGCATGAACGCAGATGATCGTGGGAATTTAAAATTATTAGTTCAACGAATACAGCCTGATCAACTTAATTCTACGGACTATGATGTGAATTTCTCATCGAATTGGAATGATAGCACGTCACCAAGGCTTAAAAGATCACCATATTCAGCGACTTTGCAACCAACAAATGGTCAAATTCGTCGTCACACTAGTAAAGAACATATATCTCAAATATCTACGTCTCTTCCTCTAAAACCAAATACTATTCCACAACCACATAATCAATCCCAATATTCGCACTCTTTATTATCCTCCCCTTATTCTTATAACCAGTATCCCTTTAAACATAGTAAATCACAACCCCATTTGCCAATGTCACAAAGTACCGTGTCTATGAACCTTCATGAAGTGCCAGAAATAGAGTCTTATGTGCGTCCTAAGCACGTAATGTCATCTGAACCAGATCTTACGCTTAGGAAATCTGATATTCGATCACAGAACAGTGATGTAATTTTTCCAGATAGTATTGATGAAAAACCACTTTGGCCAAAATTAGTAGATAATAGTTCTACACATCCTGAAGAAGAAATATCTATATGGGCTAAAGCACCTAAACCCACACATCCTTCGCGTGCATCCAACAGAACAAGTCCTGTAGATACTTCGCGTCAATTTACTGACAAAAATGAAAATGTTAACGATACTTATGATGGAATATGGGCTCAGAAGCCCAAGAAAAGTAGTCTTAAACAAAATGATAACTCAACAATGCATGTAAAAAATTCAGTTAATATTGAAAGTAATTTACCTGAAAATGCCGAACAAAATAGTAAGGAGGTTGACAAAGTTGAAAATATAATTTCGCAATCAAGAGAATCATCAAATCGTTCGCCGCAGCTTAAAAAGCGGAATCCTACTAAACTTGCACGAACAGTTTCAAAACGCAGAGGTGTAAAACCTGAAGAATCTTGGATTGAGCGTCCAAGTACCGACGATGTTTTTGAAGATATAGAGCAATATTTCCCTCATCATAATGTTGATATGCCTATTGTGGATGCTCATGAATCTACACAGAATCCATCGCCCAGTGGTGAACCATCACCACAAACAAAACCAATATCCGCTATCCCTGAAAAAACCGGGGCGAAAATTTCACGTGGAAAATCTATTCGTGTTGTTGTTCGAGAAATGAGAGATCGCGAACATACCCATCGGAAATCAGTTGATGCCACTACAATAAATGAGGGAAAGCGATTAAGTAGAAAGCCGACAACTAAATTATGGGGCAAACGTCCTGTTGAGCGAATACCGCCTGGTAAAAAAGCACCTTGCCTTTCCGGTTCAGATGAAAATTGTAACGAAAAAAAACGTGCGTTCTTCAACGAATAATAATCTTTAAATCATTTAATACGATTTATTTATCAATAAAAAAAAATTTTTTTTTTAAAATTACACTATTTACTTAACCACACCTATAAATAACAGCTGTTAACTGGGTGAAAGGTAAACTAATAGGTAAAGGTAACTTTGGAAAAGTTTATCTTGCGTTGAACTTGAGCTCATCTGAAATGATGGCTGTCAAACAAATCGAGTTACTGCAAACTTTATCAGATAAAAGTAATGAACGTCAAAAAGTTCAGGTGTGTTTGTAGATTCTTTTTATCATATATGCATATTGCCACGGTATAAGCTTTGGTTCCTTATTTTAAGATATTTATTATATATTCATTCATGTAAAGATAAAATCTTTTAAAGACGAAATGGAAATTCTGAAAGACTTGGATCATGAGAATATAGTTTCATATATCGGTACAAATACGTTCATTTATCGCTCTATGTTTTGTATTGTTAACTATTAAATTGAACGAGTATAACACTAAAATTGCTCACTTCACAGGATATGAAGAAAACGAGCAAACTGTTAATATTTTTCTTGAATATGTTAACGGTGGATCTATTGGAACAGTTCTAAGAAGTAATGGTCCGTTTAAAGAGCCTGTCGTAAGGTCATTCACCCGACAGATTTTACAAGGTTTACAATATCTGCACGGTCAAAACATACTGCATAGGGTAAATTTCCTTTTTTTTTTTTTTATTGTTTTATTCAACAAATAGATATCGCACCTGAATGATATAACTTTGTTTTTTTTTTTTTTTAGGATATTAAATCAGATAATATCCTCGTTGATGAAGATGGTTGTTGTAAAATATCTGATTTTGGAATATCAAAGAGAAGTGGTATGTGAATTTAGTTCGATTTGGAAGTTATTTATTTAATTTAAATTAATCTTTTTCATTTTTAGACCACAAACTTGCCTATGATAACATTTCCAATATGTCATTGCAAGGTACAATATTCTGGATGGCTCCGGAAGTTTTCACTAATGGATACAGTGCCAAAGTAGACATATGGTAATTTTTTTTTTTTTTTTTTTTTTAGTAAAATATATAAACTACTCAATATGAATAATGTACTACTAAATTTAATCTGTAGGAGTCTTGGTTGTGTGGTACTTGAGATGTTTACTGATGAGCGACCTTGGTCTTCATTAACAGATCTTGCAGCCATGTTTAAGGTACCTGATAATTTTTTTAGTTTCTAGCTATTACATTTCTCTCATCAAATATTGATATTTAGCTTGGAAGTGAAAAAAAAGCGCCCCCAATAAGAAATGATATTGAGATATCAAAAGAGGCTCGGGATTTTTTAGACAAATGCTTCATAATGTAAGGATCTGTGCAAGTGATATACAATTTTGATCTTCGAATTCTTCGAATGGCAGATGATATTTGTCAGTGATATATAAATGTAATCAGAACGAGTGACAAAAATCTTTTAATGATGAGTTAAAATTTGTCACCCAATCCATTTCGATACCGCTGATGAACATCATCGTCTCATGTTCAATTCGTTTGTATTTAACTAAATTCTTTAAATAATAGAGAACCAGAGAAAAGACCAACAGCTGAAGAACTTTTAAACCATCCTTTCGCACAAGAATATCCAAACTTTAATTTTAAAGTAAATGATAATAAAATATAATGATTGGTATTCTTCACAATTTTTACTAAATTTTTATTTTCCTTTTCTTTAGGACTACATAAAGATACCTGGTAATAACAGTACTGTTTCTGTAATACCGGAGGATCATGAAAGCACCGGTTGATGACTATCACACATCCCACTAATGCTAAATTTTTTAGCATTATAAAAATTTTCATCTTTCAATTCTACTAAACATTTAATAATATTGGTATACCGTCTCGAAATAATATCGTTGATATATAAATTTCTTTCATTAATTGGATCTTGTATGGTTTTTTTTTTGGGTTGATAACACAAACCTGCGTGTTAGTTTTTAGACAACTACTATATCCCTGCAATTTATGTAGCTGTGATTATTTATGTGTATATATTTTGATTTTTTTCGTTGTTACCGTTACCAACTCTTTTCACGCTTATCTGAAGCGAATAAAAAAAAAAAAAAAATTAGTAATCAAAGAATCGACTTTTTTTTTTTTTTGAACCGTGTAACCACAAAAGCTTAAATTATCAGATGGTTTACGTATGTACTGTTACGGGCAAAAAGTGATCTTAAACTGGGTTGCCGATCATAAAGTTCAAGAAGATTAAATTACGCAGACGATCGACAAGGCTTAGGTATCGACAATAGAAGGTTCCAGTAAAAATGCTGCAAACGCAAGAAAAGAATGTTCACTAAGAAATTATGAAGAAAAGACAATGAAGGATTAACAAATGCAATGTAAATCAATTAACAAAGCCCCTTACGCCCCTTCTGATGAAAAGTTATAAAAAGATATGTAATCTTGCTGCTGTAAAAGAATCATCCCTTGTGGATTATAAATTAATAAAATCATTTTAAGTTGCAAAATCACCAACATTACGACACTGGCGAATTGCCTTAATAAATTGTTAATAAAATTTTACCATATAAATTATTATTTGTACAATTCACCCCGTAACAGTACTGTACAAGTACGTTCGTACAATAATGGTTGCGTCTAAAATATTAGTATTTGGTTCGATTAATATTGTAAGTAATGTTTTTAGGAGGTTTCAATACTTATTTAGCTATTTATTTACAAATACAGTTCGGATTTTAATTTTATTAGGATGAATTTTTCTATGTTCCTCACATTGTCATTAGTGGTGAGACTATAACAAGTACCAAGTATACACAAAAAGCTGGAGGGAAAGGTTAATTATTAATGCGCACGAAGTATTCGAAAACATAAGATAATATATTTGTTCGATACTTATATTTCCCTTCAACTTTTTTTTTATAATTATACCAACAGGTGCTAACCAATCAGTAGCTATAGCAAAAGTTCTTATAATTTTTTTTTATTTACAATGTTATTTATTACCTTGCTATCTATAAAGATAATGAAACATGCATTCCTTTACCACACAGGCAGGTGCAAAAGTATGGCATGTAGGAAAAATTGGTCGTGATGGAATTTGGATTAAAGAATACATGGAAAGCCAATTAGTGAACGTGGAACATATAATTATATCTGAAGAACAGGTACATGGCATATTTTTTTTTTTGAATGCAAATTATTTTTCAATTATATTTATTTTACATATGGATCAACTGGATCAAAGCCAACTGGACGAGCTTTCATTCAACTTTCCCAAAGCACACGGGATAATGCTATAATTCTGCTACCAGGAACGAATTATTTGCTTAACGAAATCGAAGCACAAAAAGTTTTAACACAAGGCTTTGGAAAAGGTGATTGGTCAGTTTTCCAAAATGAAATAGGGCACATTGGTGGTGAAATATTGAAACTTTGCAAAAATCATGGTAAATGGACTTTTTTTTTTTGTTTTCTGTTTTACATATATATTTAGATTTTGACACTGATTTTTGTAAAGGGTTGACGACTGTTTTAAACGCAGCACCAATTTCAGAAGATATTACCAAAATATTTTCATTTGACCTCGTCGATTATTTAATTATCAACAAATTAGAGGCGACTGAATTATATCGACAAGTTCTTGCTATTAACGTCACTACTGAACTATCACCTACTGAATTATTGGATGCACTTTCAAATGCATTTTCACAATTAATTGGTATTATCATTACGCTTGGGAATGATGGATTAGTAGCCTGGTTTAGGCCAGAAAAACGTGTATATACCTTACCTGCATTTAAAACGACTTTGTATGATACCACTGGAGCTGGTGATGCATTTACTGGATATTTTGTTGCCAGTCTTTCTAGAAATCAACTGAAAAATGAGCAAAATAATGAGTTTATATCAACTGATACTAAATCATTTATTTTACCAACGGTTGATCAGTTTTTGGATTCATTGAAAGAAGCAATTGTGGCAGCTGGATTATCTGTTAGCAAGTATGGTGCGATGGAGAGCATTCCATATTTAAAAGAAGTCCAAGAAAAGTTAGAATCTTTTTAAATCCGTAAAATTATTCTGTGAATTGAGGTTATATTCTGAAAATACATGAATGCTTGATTCGATAAAAAAGATTTATTAAATGTTCACTTTGTTTTCACTTGATTTATAACATTCATTTCAACATGGATAAATTTGGGTAAGATGATAAGTAAGGCTTTAAGGTTTTAGGTCAAAAATTCCCGATAATAAGAATCCCGACAAAGTTAGCCAGAGTATTCAATATTGGCCGGTTTTTTCAGGATTTTGACCTAAAACTAGGGTTTAATATATCTATTTATCACTAGCTAAAGTGTGTGGCGCCCTAATCATTTCAAAAATCCCGGAAAAATTCAGTCCGATTACGTAAAAGACCATTCTGTTAAATTTGTCATATTTAATGTTTAAAGTTTTACGTACTACATGTACTATTGAAAGTTATATAAATGTCACTAGACTAACTTGGTAAATCAATAGATCAATTTTGGTATGTAAACGTCTCACTGCACAAATACATATGTACAATATGTACAATATGTACAAATAATGTTTGTAGTCGACCATGATTTGTCGACTCGACTAAAGTCAATATTTAAAAATCGACTAAGTCTCAATCTTGCTCGTATTTTATGTTCATTGACTTTTTTTTTCAGAATTTTTCAGATTTCTATTTTTTTTAAAATTATTTTTAATTCCCTTTAAATCACTGAATCGAATTAGGTCTGACCTAAATTTGATTGGTTATTGTTAATTTTTAATATAACCTAACATAAGATCGACTAAGTCGATTTTTTTGAAAAATCGGCTGACTAAGCCGGCTAAGTCGATAAAATTGACTAATGCCAAATCGACTACAAACGTACAGTACAAAGTCTCGAAGAAATTAAGTGACTACCTCCAATACGTTTTTTGTGTTCGTGGGCACGTACGTATGTACTGATTCTCCGAATGCAGGTTTTTTCTCAAAGTACTACATTCTTTTCTTCTTTTAATCATGTAATATCATTATTTTTGATTAAGGTACATAAATATTAAATCGAGATTTTGTCCAATCACTATCCAAAAATTAAGCGGATTCATAGTGTTTCTTAAGATGGAAGCGACGTACATGTTTGTTTGCTTATAAGTTGTAATTGAATTACAACTGACTTTTGCTATAAAAACGTCATAGTTCAGCCAAAATCTTTCAGATTGTCTTATATCAAAGGCTTTTTTATTCTAAAATTTTCTGTATGAAAAAAAACCATTATTTTCAATCAAAAATGTCTTTTCCTAAATTTTTAGACATTAACACGGTTATTATTTATACTGGCAATGTAATGAAACAAGCAAATATTAACACTTTCAAAAACGAAGTAAGCTTTTCATTTCCAACTCTTAAGTTTTCTTATCTGAAATAAATTCTCTATTGCGTTTTTCGTCAACGAGAGTTTTTATTTTAATTATGGAAGCTTTTATACATCTTCCCCAGTATCGCCACCAAAATTTTCTCGATCACGTGATGGCAAACAAAATTTTTTATTAGGTTAGGGTTAGGGTGAGTGCTCAGTTAGGGTTTGGGTTTAGGTTATTATATAGTAAAATCGCTCAAAGAAAATTTTTTTTAGTTAAAAAAAGTGGTTTCTTATGCAAACTTTTGAGAAATAAGCTTGTTTTGACAAAAGAGACGTTTGTTTTGAATTTTCCTGATCGTGTTACGTTACACCAAATCATAATCTTTTATTGGCCAATAATCACGTGACCGAGAAAATTTTGTTGGCGATACTGGGGTAGTTCTTTTATACTCGACAATCACGGGAAATGTTGCAATTTTCTTGTGATCGTGGTTGGCCAATAATATATAGTTATTGGATGCGAAGCAGCCAATAACGGAAATTATTTGTAA
The DNA here is from genome assembly GCA_003550325.1 of Gigaspora rosea. NCBI lineage: Eukaryota > Fungi > Glomeromycota > Glomeromycetes > Diversisporales > Gigasporaceae > Gigaspora > Gigaspora rosea. Next base: position 7,759 of record QKWP01003222.1, on the reverse strand, counting down.
ACTAGCCAGTATTTTTAACGATTTCCACGTGGTGTTGGGGTTGTACGTCAACCAAGTCACTTTAACTTTTAGTTATTAATAATATCAATCTCTGTTCGAACATATATTAAGTAAATTAAATAGAAAATAATTTGAATTTTTTTAGATGCACAGATTGAATTTTTTTTTTTTCGAAGTTTTTTAAAAAAAATCGTTTTTTATGTAAATGTTTACAAAGTTGCGAAGAGTTTTTTTCTAAAATTTTGTGAAACATTGGTTTCAAATCGATTATTTAAAATTATTTAAATATTTTTATAATTAAATTTTTAAATTTAATCCGGACTTTTTTTTTAAATAAAAAATGACATTGTAACTTTCACATAGGCATCTATTATTAATTTTGTAAAATACTACTCTGAATTATGTTAAAGTTAGAGCTTTGCATTTATTTTGTCATTTTGTATATAAACTATATAATGATGATAAGTATAGATTATTTTAAAATCTGATTTGGTCATTATCGTGACCTATTGTTACACGAAAAAAAAATTTTATAACAAATTTTTGTATGACACTATATATAGTTTTATAGTAGATTATGTAGTACAGCGATATTGTTACATTTGATGGGTTTAGATTTTTTAGATCTTTTTTTTAATTGTTCTTCACTATATTTTGTGGAATTTACGAATATGATTCGAAGGATAAGTAGTTTATTTTTGATACTGTATTTTTTTATTTTTGTGTTTTTGAAGTGATTATGCTATAGTTTTTTTTCTTGTTTTGTTTGTTTTTTTTTTTTTAGTTTGGGTTTTTAGGGAATCGGAGTAGGGTGTGTTGCGGCGATGTTTTCTAGTCTTTGGTATTCTTCGATTACGTTTTGATCCGCGTTAAAGACTGATCTGTCTAGGTGGGATATTTCTACGTTGTCCCAAGTGGGGCACCTGCTTAGTGCGACATATGCTTGGCCAGGGGAGAATATGTTTTCGTCAAGTGATAGGGAGACTCTAGGTAGTGTTAAACCTTGAGTTTTATGGACCATGAGTGCGAAGTAGTTCTGAATTGGGAATTGTGTTCGGTGACAGTTTATTCCGTTGATTTGGAAGTATCTTGTGTCTTTTCGTATGTTGATGTCTATTATGGAGCCTCTAATTGAAAAGGCTATTCGAACTGACTGATCTTCAAGGTCTATGTCGGTTATTATTCCCACTGTGCCGTTGCATATGCCGTGTTCGATTAATGAATTATTAAGATACATTACTCGTGCACCTGGTTGTAGACGGATAGAGGATGGTAGATTGGTTTTTTGTTTAAATAGTTTGTCGGATTGAGTAGCGGTGCATGGTGTGGTATCTATATAGTCTATTGCTTCTGATAAGAGAAATTTATCATTCGTTACAGGGAGCATATTGCAAATTATCCTGTTCATTCTTTGAGCGTTTTCTCTGAATCCTACTATATGTGTAGTGTTCAGAAGCGTATCTATCGTGGGGTGGTCTAGGAATTCTGTATGGCGTTGATGTAACATGTTCCAGGTTTCTGTTGAGATGTTGCCTGTTCTTACTTCTTGCAGGAGGGCGTAGAATTGAGGATCCGCATTTTGTCTATGTGGGGTTCTTAGAAATAAGGAGTAGAATAATGACCAAATTGATGCTCGGAATACGGGTTGTCCTGCGACTGGAGGTAATTGGAAAAGATCACCGACAACGATTACGTTGATTCCGCCAAATGCTATTGCATTGTTGTGTAGTCTAGCGAAGAGATTGGAGACGAAATCTAGTAGTTCAGCGGAAACCATCGATATTTCGTCGATTATTATGGTGTCAACTTGTTTTAGGTGGGTGTTAAGTTCTTTGTTTGTGATGGCTTGTGTAAAAAATCTTTCGTGGCTGGAGGTTATATGTAGTTCGGAGTGTATGGTCTTTCCGTTTATGTTCTGGGCTGCAACGCCAGTCGGAGCTAAAAGTAGGTAGTTCGAATGTCTTTGTTCAAGTAGTCTTATAATCATGATGATGATATAGGATTTTCCCGTTCCGGCAGGTCCGGTTATAAAAAAACAGGGCCATTTATTGGTGTTTATTCGACCCATGTACATGGATATGGTTGATAAAGCATTGTATTGGTCCTGTGGTAGTTCGAGTGTGGCAGTTGGAGGAACGATATTAGGGAGTATCTTCAGGTTTTCTAATTGTATCTGGATTATGCGGTGGAGGTCCGTAGGTAGTTGGTGGTTAAGTGTGTGCAATAGTCTGTCTAGCATTTCGGCGAATTGGGTGTTTAAGTTGGATATTCGGGAATGGTAGGTTTCGGTTTCTTGGTTTTGTAAGTCGGAGAGTGCATTTGGAAATAATGATAGATATTTTTCTCTGTAGGATCCTGTGGGGTTTGTTTTGTAATCGTCTTCGTTTCTTGCCGGAGTAATTGTTGATAGAAGTACAATTCACCGTCTTCGATTCTGAGTAGATGATTTCTTATTATGATTTCTTTTTTTCTTTTTACTACGTAATTTCCCAATTCATCGCGATAGGTATGGCGTGATGTTGTAGGTTGTGATGGGGTAATCGAGTACTTTTCGTAGTATTGTGGGTAAGTAAGGTTTTCGAATTGAGGATCATGTGGTCGATGCATATATTTCATAACAGTGTCATCATAGTAAGGGTTCTCATCGTCTTCTTCTATCATGTAGGCGGGCAGTACAGAACGAGTTCTCGTTGACGGCGGGTCTGTTGTAAGGAATTTTACGGTGATAGAAGAGTTGCATATTTGATGACCTAGGAGGAGGAACATAAGTTCCATTGAGCCAAGCCTTTGTGCAATTATGTGTTCCCTTAGCGAGTTGTTTTCGTAGACGTTGAAAAGGTGGGTGGGTTCTGCTTTTGAGATGTATTTTGCCATGTACCGTGCAAACCCTTTACTTGTTATGTATTGGGCGTTCATGTGCGCGTCCCAAAGTAAAAGGGTGGGGCATGATAAGGGACGACCCACGAATCTGCCTCTGTTAGACATTTATACACGTATCGAGAATCTCCTTAGTAGTGTGTTGATTCGCAGTAAGGACGAGGAAAACCTTTTTTGCAGGTTTGTGTTAGGGGATTTAGGCCTCTGCATTTTTCATTGCAGGTATGTATTTGGTTATTGGAGACGGCGGCGTACAGTTCCGGTTCATATAACGGGTTCGGCATGGTCGATTGTATTACATCGTTTGCGATCATGGTTTCAATGCTTTCAGTTGTCCAGTAACAACTGTGGGTGTGTGCTGCACCCCTGTTCTGAAATTCGACCCTGTCAAAAAAATTTGTGATATCTCCAAATCCCGTTATGTCCAGTTTTTTGTAAAGTTCTTTTTTTAAGGATTGGAATCGATGAACGAAGTAGTTGGCACAATGAAATGGCCTGTTAGTTGGTAATGTGTCCCCGTTATAGCTGTTTGAGAGTATGTCTTGTAGATGATACCATCAATTCTCCGCCATGGTTAATGTTATAAAAAGGGTCGGTAATCCAAGTTTTCGTATCATCGTGTTTAGATGGAGTTGTTTCTGGTGGAAGTAAGTGTCCCCGGTACGTATAAAGGTAGGAATTGTTGTAGTTAGGTTTTCGTCGATTATGTTATAAGTATTGTAGGTACTTGGTTGGAGTAGTTGTCTTCCCGTTGGTAGACGCGTACTTGTAGTCGGATCGGTCTGCGTAGACCGTAGTATTCGTTGAACGTTTTGGTGATGCCTTAACTTTTCGAGTTGGAGATAAGACCAAAATGGCCAGTGTCGATGTAACCTCCACCTTGGGTCGATATTCATCAGTCTTAGTTTAATGTATTTACCATAGGTTTCGAATCGGGTTTCGTTGTTCGATACGTGCAGATTCGGAAGATCATGAAAGTGGCCTCTTTCGTCTGTAAATATGTCCGGGAAAAGAAGGGGTTCTAGATTGGGATCGTGCGTAGAAATTGGTAGGTGTGTAGTGTTCTCTTCCTGGATGAAGCCGGCCATCAACCTCGAATAGTGAAAGTCTTCGTTGTGTACTTCTTCAGGAAAGTTGTAATTGGGTACAATTATTTCATAGGAATTAATAAGTGGTGGGTTATGATCGGTTTGTGAATGTTCTGCTCTCGGAAAGGAACCATTTGAATCATTTCGTGGTATTAGGGCTGCGAAGGGGCGAAGGTACGGATTATTTTCCGCGAGCCAGTTTGCTGCACGTTGTACGATCGAATTATAATTTTGGGCATTATAAAGATTATTATTTGCACTGTTATTGTTATTTGGTTCTAAGAAGGCACCTAGGGATCCCGCGTATAAAGCGTGAGCCCTGATATTACGCGAATAACCCATGGCGCCGGTTAAACTTCTGTATTCTGTGTAGGGGTTACTATTCGGGGTTCTTCCCAATGAGCAATGAAGATGAACGGGGGATAGATTTTTTCTCATGTGTAAGGGAACTGACATGATTTCTTCCAGTATTGGTGAAAGGTGGGGAAATTGAAATCTTGTGGATGGTTTTTTGCAGGCGTCGCATACCGGTACTCTGGGTTCCGTAATGCGATTAGCGTTGGGATTGAAAGACAAAAGTATGCCTGGTATATGTTGTTGTATCGGGTAAGTAATCGTTGGATTATGAATTATCCAGGAAGCTTTTTCAGGGTACAGAAGCCTGCCACAGTATACGCAGGCAATCCGGGGCCATTGTGCTAAGATGTTATTCTGGAATTTGTCGTGTAATCTTTGAAGTTTGGGAGACGGTCTCCAGTATTCACGAGGAGGAAGATTATCGTTTTCGATTGTATTAGATGATTCAAAATTAGTATTGTTAAAATTATTAGATTGTTGCGGCGTAGACGTAGATTCATCTAATGGCGTTTCGTATTCGTTATAGAAGGTATATATAGTATTTAGGTTATGCGACATTTTTTTTTTAATTTTATGATTTTTACGATTTTTGTTGTTTTTTCACGTATAAATGTTCATTTGTGATGAAGCATAGATGTTTTTATATAGGTTTGTATTCTACGTATACGGGATGTAGACGTATTCGTATTTGGTTTGGCATTCTATATCTACGGGGCGTTGATTTCTCGTATAAAAAGAGATAAGTTTTTTTTTTATATTTAGCGTGAGAAAAAAAGAATTGTATTCGAAAAAAAGGTGTTTTTTATAATAATATTGCTATTTATTAACGAAAAAATCGTGATTAATTGTAATTGGGTTTTTCGTTTCGATTTATTTAATAATTTTTGATTTTTTTTTTTTACTAACTTTCATAAATTTAATATTTTTTTATTTTTATTTTATATTTTAGACCTTTACATTATTATATTATAAATTTATAAAAAAATTAATTTATTATAGTTTTACGATTATGTAATTCTTATGTAATTACACGGGAAGGATAAGATCTTGAGAATTATAAGGATACGTTATTTATTTCATTTTGTTATATTATTTTTATTTTTAATTATAGTTTTTTTTTAATTAATAAAAAGTTTAATTTATTTAATTTATTTATTATTCGTGTATAGTCATACAGAAAAACAAATCGGTAAAGATTATTAATTTATTTAATATAAAATATATAATATTTATTTATTCATATAGTATAGATAATGTTTATATTTACATAAATAGTTATTTTTTTAGTCGAAAAAAAAATAATGTTTATACGAAAGAAAATTTTATATTTTTAAGGTTAGTTATTTAGTATTTTGTGTGTTTTCTTGTTGATTATTTTGATTTTGGGCGGTTTGTTCATTTGTCATGTTCGGAATCGGATTTTTATCAAGGGCGGTCGAGAGATTTTGTTGAGTTGATGTAGCATTCATATTTGATAACGAAGCTTTTTTGCTATTTTTTGAAGGTCGTGAGGTTGCACCGTGGGGTTGACGGTTCGTTTTTTGAGAATATCCGGGTATGTTCGTTTGGGATAACCAAGGGACCGTCGGCGTTTGTGTATTTAGGAAATCGCGATTCAATGTAATAATGGACAAGTCTTCTAATGCCACGATATGCTTTCCGGAGGATACGTCGTTTTCGAATTGATAATTAATTTTTCCAACCAGTAGTACAGTTAATCGTGAGTTCTGGTTTATTGAGTTCGTCTTATTCGAGAGATATTTATTGTTGGAGCTATGTTTAGCTTCCAGGGAGAAGTTCGACGCTTCCTTGTCTCCAATCCTTTCTTCAACGTAAAATTTGAGGACCAAATCGTTTTCAACTTTTTTAACTGTTTGAGTCGTGATTTCTACAGGTTCTATGAAATTGCTCGTTGGTTTATTCATGGAGAGAAAGGCTTTAATATTCAAATAGATTATTTTAGATGGGTCATTGTCTTGTAGTTTTACGATATCCATCACCTCTTTTACTATATATTCTTGGGTAATTCGATCTGTACTAGAATAAACATAACAAATGGTCTTTTTTTTAGCAGGCATTTTTTTTTTTTTTTTTATTTTTTTTTTATTTAATAGAAGGTTAGTTTTTTTTTATTTAGTAGAAGATTAGTTTTTTTTATTATTTAGTATAAGATTAATTTTTTTCTTATTTATTAGAATTATTTAGTTAGTAGAAGAATTAAAAAAGAGATACTCCAAGAAATAATCGAGGTATTTATAATATTTTATTCTTTATTTATTATAAATATAAAAATTTAAAATATGGTTTTGTTATATTTTCATTCAGGTACGTTCTCACATACATATTGATCATGATCAGTTTTTTTTCCTGCGATTACAAGAAAAAGTTTTCTATTTACGAAATCATTACGATTCAATTGTGATTCATTTTTTTTTCCCACGATTACAAAAGAAAATCGTTTTTTTTACGAAATGATTACGATTCAATTTAGTAAAAGTTGCATCATAAATTTTTTAGTTCATCTTTATTAATTTCGTAATATTTTATATTTATTATTTTAACTTAATAACATAAAAAAAATAATACGTAATTTTTAGTTGAACGAATTTAAATTTAATAGTATTAAAAAAATTGAATGTTAAAAAGGTTACAAAAATTTCGAAACAATCAAAAGATTTTTTTACGATTATTTTGTTTTTTACTAAACCGAATTTTGATGGTTTCTAAAAAATGCCAATTTTCGTTTTTTAATTTAATTTTAATATTTTTTATTTTTTTCCTAATTCGTTTAAAAAATTCTCCTAAAAACATCTTTTACAGAATTTAATTTCCGGTTATTTCGGTAAGTATCTTAAAAATTCAAAATATACTAATAAATTTTGACGTAATTGTAGATTATCACTAATCCGAATTTTAACAATTTATTAAAAACAAAAGTATTAAAATCGAATGGTAAAAGGTTAAAAGGTTATAAATTTTTGAAATAATTAAAAGATTCTTTTTGCTTTTTTACTAACCCGAATTCCGATGGTTTCGTAAAAATGCCAATTTCAATTTTTCTTAATTTGTTTAAAAAATTTTCCTGAAGACATCTTTTACAGCATTTAATTTCCGGTAAATCTGGTTAAGTATCTTAAAAAAATTCAAAATATAATAAAAAATCTTGATGTAATTGTAGATCAATGCTAATCCGAATTATGATAATTCATTAAAAATGAATATTTTAAAAATTTTTGTATTAAAAGTCATTTTGGATTTTTTTTTATAAGTATTCACGTTCTTATGAAATCATTTAGTCAGGATAGTAATAAAATTTCGTAATACTTGCCTTTTTTAGGGGGTGTCTAAAGCCTGGCACCTTACGAGATTGCCCGAATCACGGTAAATCACGGAACGCGCGTGATCACGATTATTTCCGATAATCTTTTTTTTTTAAC
>QKWP01003221.1:4760-23532 GCA_003550325.1 Gigaspora rosea | reverse complement strand
AAAAAAGTAATCCTTATTTTCAAATATAATTGTACAAAGTTTTATTTAATTATTTTAGCATTTTAAAAAAGTAAATCAGAGCTAAAAAAGTGCAAAAACGCAGGCAAATTTGCCTGTGTTCTACTACAATCTAAGGGATACTTTTTTTGTATAATATATAATTAATCTTACTAGCAATTAACCTTGCTTTGCTTTGGGCATCCTTTTTTAATCTGCTAGAAGAAAAATTGTGAATACAAAAGTATAATTTTTTCTTAAAAACCAATTGTCTAATTATTTACTATAATACATATTTGTATTTTAATAGAGTTTTACTAAAATGCACCTATAGTATTTTATACTATATTATATAAAACTATTAGATAGCCAATTAAAATTTAAGATTAGATGTAATATAAAATTTCATTTTTATATTTATTTTTTAAAAAATATTTATATCTCAAAATTTTAATTATAAAACCACTTTTGGAGCACTAATAAAAAATTTCTTGCTAAATTTTGTATATATTAAAATCTCAGACCATACTAATTCTAAAGTAATTAAAATTTATTTTTTGTTTATAAAAATTTATTTTTGTTTTTGTTATTCATTAGAAAATTTTTTATATAAATATTATCAATATATAACAATTAATTGTTTTATATCAATTAAAAAATATTGATATATTAATAAACTGGATAAAATTCAATATATATCTATAATTGATAACTAGTAAATGTATCGTGTTAATGCAGTAAGCTTTAATAAGTTGGAGTTTACTAAAATATATTACTGGTGCTAATAGTAGAATAAATTTTAGCAATTATATTTTTTAAATATAGTGTAATGTAAAGAGTTGTGTAATATAAATTTTTTGCTATTTTGCTATTTTTTTTAAAAATATATTCTAGCTTGAAATTTTTTTCTGAAAGTTTTTTTTTTAAAAAAAAACATTTTTTGTAAAATTTTACTATACTATGCTTTAACATAAATTTTAACTATTAACATTTAATTAATATTTATTAGATTTAATTTTTGTTTATTTTTTTATATTGATTTTTATATTATACTATACAATGGTGTTGAACACTAGTGGGTGCATTTTAGTAAACTTGAATAAATTTATATGTTTTTTATTGAATAATAAAGATAGTGATAAAAGTATTTATAATAGTTAAAAAGGTTATAAATTGTGCAAACCTCTTTCATGTATAGCAATTAGTCTTGTATACTCATTTAATGCTGCTGTAGGAGTTTTTAAATATTTAGAATCAAAGGACAAAATATGAAGTGCTTCCCATGAAGTGGTACGACTCATCGCAACATAGGCTTGACCTTTAGCAAATATGGATTCATCTATACTAGTAGTAACATAAGGCAAGGTTAAGCCTTGTACTTTGTGAGTAGTAAGAGCAAATGCATTCTGAAGAGGAAATTGTTGTCTTGAAGCAGCTTGGCCATTAATGTAGAAATGTGATGTTTCTTTTTGAATCATTATTTTACTTATTCCTTCATAAGTAGGAAAAGTAACTTCAACATTAAAATTATCGATAATTTTAGTTACTAATCCAATAGAGCCATTACAAATACCATCATCAAAAAGCTTGTTATTCAAAAACATTACTCTAGCTCCTTCTTGCAAATATAAATATTTAGGTAAATTAGTCATAGACTTGAATTGAAAAAATGAATGATCAGATTGTAGCAATTCGAAATTTAAAAGTCTTTAGATTCTGATATTATAGATTCACAGCATGTTTGATCCAATGGTAAATTGTGGCAGAGTAAATAATTTATAGTTTCAGCAGATTGCCGTGTGGAAACTATATGAGTTGTGTCGAAAAATTCCATAGAAGAAATAAAGGGATTTATTTTAGATTCAATAATAGAATTTCCTATAGCGGATAATTTTCCAACACGTATTTCTTGTAAGACATTATAAAAATCAATATCATGTCGTTGTTGTTGGGGTGTGGTAAGAAAAAGTGGAAAGAATCGAAGCCAAGCTAGAGAAAGAAAAACTGGAAAAGAACGAACAGGTGGAAGTTGAGCCAAGTCACCTACTACTAATACTGGCAAGCCTCCAAAAAGAAGATTATTATTGTGAATTTTGCAAATATTTCACTAATAAATGTAAATAAATTAGCATCCACCATTGATACTTCATCAATTAAAATAAGTTCAACTTTTTTCAATTTTAATACAGATTCTGGATCTGAAAAAAGTAGAGTTTCGTATTGGTTTGCATGAAATCGAATTTTTAGTGCACAGTGAATAGTTTTTCTACCAATATTTTGGGCAGCAACACCAGTAGGAGCCATAAGAAGGTAATTTTTGTTTTTTGATATTAAATAAGCAATTAATACAAGAAGCATAAATGTTTTGCCTGTTCTAGCTAGTCCAGTTAAGAAGAAATAAGGATATCTGCCATTATTCAAATTGCCCCATACATTACATAAAAGATTATAAGTTTCGTATTGTTTTGAATTAAAAGTTAAAAGTAAACGGGAATTAATGTAAAGAGTGTGTTTTTCTAAAGAAACAAATTGGTTAAACATTAAAGTTGATAGTTCTTGATTTTCAAAATCAGATAAAAGAGAATGTATTAAGGAGCTATAGGCATTAGATAGATTATCTTTTTGTAAAAGATAACTACGGCGAACAGAATTCATTTCAAAAGCAAATCTAGAAGGAAAAATAGATTGGAACCTGTCTTTGTACGAAGCAAATCCATCCAATAATTCAAGTTCAGATCTAGCAGAAAATTTCATAATAAGATGCTAAAAAAAAAAGGTTCACCATCTTCTATTTTGTAGCTAGTAAAACGTAAAAGAACAGGAGTTTTTCTTTGAGCAACTATTCTATTTTTTCTATCACGAGTATAAAATAATCTTGAATTTGGTCCAGGCAATTTAGATCTAAATGTATAATTACGAAAATAATCTGGATATGTCATTTCTTCAAACTGTTCAAGGTCCGGTCGATCAAAATATTTATCAAGAGCATCATCCCAATATGGAGTATTAGCATTAATATCAACATTATCACCATCATCATTTATACTATTTAGAAGGTAAATTGGTTTAACAGATCTTAAACGCAATTCAGAAGGGGCTGAAGAAAGATAATGTACAGTAACAGAACATCTTGTTAAAGGATATTGTAGCAAAACTATCATTAACTCCATAGCACCTAATCTTCTTGCCATAATATGTCGTCTATAATTATTCATTTCATCAATATTAAATAATTCTGAGAGTTCCGCTTTAGTAATATATTTGGTTATATATTTGGCAAATCCAGTAGAGGTAATATACTGAAAATTAATATGACCACGCCAAATTAATAATGTTCCAGGATGGTATGGTACTACCATTTTATCTTCATTTTTCATGCGACGATAAATATAACGTAAAGAATGTTGTGAATAGTAAGTTCTATTAGATAAAGGTTGTGGAAATCCTTTGGAACATGGATTACCATTAGGAGATGGTCCACCACATCTGTGATCACAATGATGTATTTGAAATTGTAATACTAAAGCATACAATTCGGGTTCATAATTAGGATCAGGAAGATCAGCACGAATTGTATTCAGTGAAATTAATTCAGGAATTTTTTTTTCTGTATATGCAAATCCATGAGTATGTATAGTTCCACAGTTTTGAAATTCATCATGCTCGAAAAAATGTTCCCATTTGCTCCATCTTGAAAGAGATGAATTTTTCCAGAGTTTATTACGAATATTTGTAAGATAATTACGATAAAATAGATAAGTATGTAGAGGACAATTGGTAGGTAAAGTATCTCCATTATCAGTTTGATGTAATATATGATGTAAATGAGGCCATTTATTTTCAGCCATAGTCATTGTATAGAATATTTGAGGAAGGCCATAAGAATTTAACATAGTATTAACCTGATACTGTTTTTGCTGAAAAAGGAGCAGCAGTACGAAGATTCGAAGGAATTGTAGTAGTTATATTTTCATTAATTATATTACGTGAACTGTAAGAGCTTTTAGCAATTAAATCGGCTCTTGTTGAATGATGTTCACGATTAACATTTCTAGTTGATAATATGCGGTTGCGGTTTTGAAAATTTCTCATTTTTTTCTAAGTTAAATAGGACCAATGTGGCCAAGACCAGTGTAAACGAGAGCGAGAATCAGGACAAAGTAAGCGTAGTTTTATATATTTTCCATAGCTATCAACTGAGGGCTGAAAATTTAAAAGCTGCTTCATATTTTCATAATGGCCTTGCCCATTAGAAAACAGATCAGGAAATATTAAAGCCTCTAAATTAGGATCACTAAATGTAAGAGGTCTATTGGTGTTTACAATTAAGCTAGCTATTAGACGACTATAATATGCATCTTCATTGTGTATTTCTTGAGGAAAAGAACTATTTGGAATAACTAAATCAGGAGGACAGGGTATGTTATTAGAAATATTACTATGATAAACATTAGCAGATTGAATAGTAGTTTGAAGAGACTGGCGAGCTAATGGTAAAGGAACAGGAACAGGTGTTGTAGGAGAAGGACGACAAATAGTTATACTTGATGCATATTCGCGAATAAGAGGATTGGAAAGTTTAAGCCAGTTCGATGCAGGAATTAAAGAATCATGAAACCAATTTGAAGGCTCGTTAATATTTAAATAAGATCCTGCTAACCCAGAATATAGCTGAAGAGACCTATAATTATGCGATAAACTGATATTTCCTTGAAGATGCCGATAGTCGGTATAGCTATTTGATCCAACTGAACGACCTAGTAAGCATTGCATAAAAACAGGAGAAAGTTATTTTCTGTGCATCATAGGAACATCTTGTATTTTAGAAGGAACACCGGAGGATAATGACGTGTTCTTTCACTTTTACACCCAGAGCAAACAGCTACTTGGATAATATTTCTGTTATTTAAACGAGTGTGAACAGGAATAGAAAAAACTTGAGCCATAGTATATGAAGCATCTTCTTCATAAAGCATCCATTGCACAGAAGAATTCATCATAAGAATAGAACAATAAGCACAGGGAATATACAGATAATCAGGTAAAATCTTAGTATCAAACTGGTGGATAAGACGACGAAGGGCAGGGGTCAAATAACAATAAGAAGGATCAATAATTTCATTTATAGAATTAGGTACATTAGAAGTTGATGGTGCATTTGACAAATTTTGATTTATTTCATTTCTAAAGGTATACGGTTCAAAAATAATAGGAGATTCAACAGGATTTTCATTAGATTGCTGAGATACTTCGGCAAAAAAAGTAAGATGGAAAGTTTGAATACTGTAATTAGGCATTTTTTTTTCTTTTTTATTGAAAGTTACAAGAATAAGATAAAACTTAACTAAGGAGAGAAGTTAGGGATCTATGAAAAATTTTTATAATTTAAGCAATATATCGATCAAAAGCTAAATCAAGAATGCATATAAAAAAACAATGCAAGTATTATTTTGCATTGCATAATTTTAGACCCCCTATGGATATTTTCTTTTACGATAAAATAATTGTAATCGCTATATAGATTGTGATCGCAACTACTATCATTTGATCATAAAAAAAAATTAAACATAGAGGTCAGAGTATAATACAATTAATTTTATTATAGATATCTAAGAATCAACACGGAAGTATCAATTAACTTAAAAGATATCATCAAGTATTTTTATGCGATAAGGCAAAAGCATTTGATCGGTAATAATCTAAGGTTAATTAGATGGATTTTCGATAAACCTCGTATGTGCATGCAGGTAAGCGATATATTTATTTGTCAAAATATCCTCATTAATCAATTACAAAATTAATCTTCGATTATCGCTAGTTATATATATTATTGTTCTTTCGTAATATACAATGAACTACTAAATACGGAGACAATGAACTAACAAAATAAGACGAGCGATCGATTTTAATTACATTACAAAAGCCGAGTCGTAACACTATCCGATCATAATGAAAGATTTTTGCTAAGATAACAGCAAAATTCCGTGACAGTTAACAATAGCTCGAAAAATAAAATTATTTTAATATGAAAATTATACGACCAGAACGCTTGAAATCGATTCACTTTTTAGGTTAAAAATTTACTATTGTTTTACATGCAGGTTTTCTTATGTTGCACACAACATAATCCATGCATATTCGATCTATTGTTTTCATTCATACAAAAGTAAATTTAATAGAAATCAAATGAGTAAACTAAGCGAGTTGCCGTCCAAACAAAGTATGCTATAGTCAGGGATGAAAATTTATTTTATTTACAGTACAAAGCCCGAGCTGTAGCTTTATCTGATTATAACAAAAGATCTTTGCAAAGATAACAACAAAATTTAACGACAGTTAACAATAGGCTGAAATTTATTATTATTTACCACGAAAATCGTATGATCGGAATGCTTGAGATCGATATTCACATTTTAGGTTAGAATATCTATTGTCTGGCATGCTGATTTTCTTACGCAGCACACAATATTTGCAATTCAATCTATGTATATCCGATAGTAATAAATTCGATAGAAACCATAAATAAATCAGGCGAGTTGGCACTCAATTAGAGTATGTCATAGTTAGGTAACGGAACACGCATAACGAAAGCGAAACTGTCAATGGATCATAACAGACCAACACTACAATCCATTGGTCCATTGGTCCATTGATCTATACTAGATTTATCAAAGACATCGCTTTATAAAAAATAATTATAATTAAACGATTATCTATAAACATAGTTATCAAATGAATACGTCTCAATCGTTTAGCCACATTCAATTGTTAGCACAATTTAAAATATCCGATTTAATATACAAAGTAAGTTCACTATTCATACTAGTGTTTTGAATAAGTAAAAACTAATTAAATATGCTTAATTATATCTTATTTGAGTTGTTTTAATAATAAAATTATTTAAAATTATTGATTAGCGCATTTATATTAAGCTATTCTAAGCCTGTAATATTTATATTTACGTTATAATTCGTATTAAGATCAAGTTTGTTCGCATAAATATAGTAATTCATTGAATTCAAAGTAACTGCTTATAGCTTTGAAGACAATACAGTGCGAAATGTAATACATAAAGATTTTTACCGAATTACAAAGCGAATTATTAGCTATTCAGTAGTATTCAGTCCAGCTTAGCATGAGATATAATACCCTTTTTACTCAGAATCTGGCAAGATAATTTTTTATCAATCGTCTGTAAAAAGCCTAGAACATACTTGATCAGTGCATCACATAGCATGTCTAATCAAATCTATGAAAGGTTAATATGCAATTTTACCACGATTACATTTTTGATAAGCGAAATAAAAAATGATTGACTAAAACATCTTTTTTTTTAATTACATATAAAGAAAAGCACAAAATTTCAAAAGTCTCCACCGAATAACGTGCTTCTTTTTCTAATTCCTCTTGAACGAAATCTCTTTACAAGAACTACTTCTAAAAGGCTATGCTCGATTTTTGCAAAAGCCCTATTAAATTTTTTTTGTTGTACTTATCGTACGAATTTTTTTTAATAAATCATATATTTTATTAGTTTAAAACTTAAAATTTATACATTAGCATAAATATTCGAACTTAACTTGGTTTGACATTTCATAGACATCTTGCGAAAATTTCTAAGCAATACCCTGTCTTTTTAGCGAGTTGAACCGGTTTGAAATTTTTAATAAAAATACTGTTATATTGATACGTATCAACAGTGATAACAATTGTTTTCATCATGTAACATAAAAAAACTGTAATATATTAAATTATATAGCTACCTTAAACAGTTTTGATTAACTGATCCTGTTATCTGATGTAAAAAAAAATCACTGATCTTCATTTAATGCACTCGAATAATAGGAATATTGTCATTACATTATAAATAATAAAACAAAACTTAGTTACTATCTTTGAATCAGTACCACCGGACTCTACCGGTATCTAAAATAGCATAAACGATATCATGAAGATCGATCGTTCATGATTCGGCAAATCTGTAGAACTAGTTTCGCTCGCATTCGGCTACGTGATTGTCGCGATATTGCTGACGTTATTTTGGATAATAATATTAAAAATACGGAGGCCCATATTTTTTTTTGTATATAAGGAGGTCTTGTAACATACGCCGTGTCTATACAATTCAATTATCGCTTTGTTAAAAAACGCACTATACGCAACGTATCTACCCATAATTGCCTTAATTTGCTAATCTTTTGATTCGTAAACATGTCCTCCTTATTCGCAGCGTTTTGCTTTATTAAAAACGTTACTGGGAACGATAAATGCATTTCCGGAACTACTCTGTACCGAATTAATCATAATGTCGACAAATTCAGAGAGATTACGTTCAAAGGGTTTACAGCCAGTTCCGAATCCATAGTTATGCCTTTCGAAAAAAACTCTATAGTTATGATGATCAGACGCTACGCGTACGAAGACGCGGAATACGTACGTTTTGTTACCATCGATATTTTGGATCAACTTTGCATCGCGAAAGCTCTAAGCCTTATCCTATTCCCTCCCTCTAGGTTACTTTAGTCCAAAGCGTTCCGATTTCTTCTTCCGAGGGGGATTATGTTCTTACTCTCGAAGACCTTCCGAGTTCGTCTCCTTTGCTAATTTACTCTGCTGCCGTCGTAGCGGATTCTTATATTCCTGATAACCAAGGTGGCAGAGAAAGCTTCATGATGACGAGACAGTTATACAACGGGGTTACTAACAATAGGAATGTGGAGTCGAAAGTTATTGTATCCTATAAAAATGAAAATAACAAATACAGTGCTATGAAAAATAATTTGAAAAAGACAGTCTTATCTGTTATAGGGCGTTTAAAGATCGGTTTACAAAAATTTCACCATATTCTCACTTCCGACATCGAATGGACCTATGTTTCCAACGAACCCTCGCCTTCGAGCACCACAACTTATGCAAAAGGAATTTCAGAAGTCGAGTTCAACGAAGACCTCGACGGTATTGAAGAAAAATATGCCATGTTGACTTCGCAAGTCCCTCAAAAAAGACAGAATACAAGGCATAACATTAATCTGCGTAATACAAATAATAAACGTTCGAATAATAAAACTACTTCTTTTAATTTCGTCAACGTTATTTCGCAAGTCCAAAAAGGAACTTCTTCCGTTAAAACGGCCTATAAAGGAAAGTCTTCGTCAACTAACAATTTCGCATCTACTTTGCAAAATACGAGTCAACTTATTCCTTCTCGTGCTACTCATGTTGAAGACGAAGAGGATGCTGCTTCCATAAGCGATGACGATCCCACGGAACTCGTTGAGGTTAGAATCCAAGAAGTAACGCCTGAAATCAAAGAGAAACATGGAAAAAATCTTCGTTCGTCGAAAAAATAATTATCTTGTTATATTTTCTCTTGGTCCAATAAAAAACTGTATACTTACTATAAATATATAAATATGTTGAGCTTAAAAATTATAATCTCAAATAAACTTTTATTATGTTACAATGTTACATGTGATTTAATCGTCAAAAAAATTATAGTTCAAATTCGAGAATGGCCTATTCATCACCAATTGCGGATTTTTTACATATGGGCTGATTTTGCCTAATTTGAGCTAGTGATTATAGTTGAAAAAAATTTTATAGACTTAGTCGAGTCGATGTTTTAAATATGACTTAATCGACTAAGTCGACTAAAATTAATATTGCTATAAGATTCATTTATTTTTCTAAATACCGCATGCAATATAAATTTATTGAGACATATTGCCTCTTAAATATCTTTCTTACCTGTATTTTGGAATATTTTATAAAATTCCGAAACTACTCATGATCATGCTCGTCTTTTATGTTGGGTTATTGTCTACCTTCTGAATATGTCCGATTGTTTTTATATTATAGTACCTATTTATATTCATAGTCGGCTAAGTTGACTTTTTAAAAGATTGATTAATTTAGCCGACTAAGTCGACTAAGTCGACTAATGACATATCGACTTGAAACACTAATTTGAGTGATATAAAAATGTGCTATTTCTAATTATAGATCTACATGTGATTGTTAACCAATCAAATTTAGTAATTTTTTAAATTTCATCACTTCACGACATCTGCAATAATTAAAATTGTAAACACGCAAAAAAAATTATGTAAAGCGAAGTGTAGAAAAAGTAGCATTTATTACTATATCCAAACCGATTGTACACTCTAACATAAAACTTTTATTACGGTACAATTAGTTGGCCCAAACATGCTACGTACTACGTACTATACAGTACAAGCACCAAACCTATTCAAGCATTAAACCCATTATTGCATTAACAACTTTATACTTGTCTCAAATACATGAACCAAGCTTTCGTATCACTAAGGAACATATCAATAATTATTTCGTCAGTCAATTGCACTATAACATTATTCATACAAACAGTTTGTTGAAAATCTAATAAAAAACAGTTTTTAACAAAAAAAGCTTCTTGTTACCTTTATTTGTTAATGGTCCACAGTATATAGTGTTTTTGGGTAGTTCAATAAAATGGTCTTTCAAAGAAGTTCCTAAAATTTAAGATCCTCGTCTAAACAAAGGTCACAGTAAATACGTAAAAATCAGTTTTAATGTCATGTAAACATTTCTAACGAATGTTGAAGTATAAAAACTCGTAGTGAACTCATAGTAAACTCATGATAGAACTTATATTCGAGTTAAAAAAATAAAAAAATTAATTATTATATTAAGGGCAGTGTCATTAATCACCTGATTATTTTTTATCAGAGGCCTACCCCCCTCCCTCTTCCTTAATATATAAATAGTCAGGTTCTTATATATAATTTTAACTTTTTTTACCCCCCTCCCCCCTAAAAAATCACCTGATTTTTGTTACTCCCCTAATAAATCTGATTGGTGTGATTAGCAAATTCTGTCATACAAAATCAGAGAGATCATTTGAAAATATCACATAAATCAGTAAAAATCGGCCCATACAATGGGTGTCGATATATACATACATCTTGTATATTAATAAAACGAATTTATATTTATTAACATAACTAATTAACCAAATAGTACACAATTTTTTTTTAAATCGAAGCTCTCGACCAGCTCTATATTGAAATAGAGCCATTTTTTAAATATTTTATAAAAATTTTCAGAACATTAATGATTAACCTTTAAATTTCGATTTTTATCGTTTATACACATATATATTCAAAATTATCGAAAAAATAGCTCTATTTCAGTGTAGAGTTAGTCGAGAGCTTCAACTTAAAAAAAAATTGCACATTATTTGTTTAGTTACGTCGATAAATGTATCGATTTTGATAATCATAATGTGCCCTGATTCACAATTATTAAGCGATTTAATAATATATCAACGAAGTTTTTATTTAATAAAATAAAAATAAATAATAATATTCATTTTTTAACTATTTATTCATAATATGATAATATACATTATACATAAATTTTATTGTTAACTATTTAACTCATAATAACTGTTAATAAATTTTATTATTAACTACTTTAATTTATATCTTCGTAAATTTAATCATTAATTATTTAGCTATATTATCTAATAAACGATTTTGGCATTAGAAAATTTGAAATCAGTGATAACCATTAGTGACCCCGATTATAAACGCATGGATCACATATACGGATACGGTATCATAGAAAAATTCGTTATAATATATTTTCATGTAACACCGGGACACGATAGCAATACCGTTAATCAATCATAAAAATCGAAGCTTAAAATTACAAAAATAGATGCATAGCTCTAACTTTAACATAATTCAAATCAATATTTTGTGAAAATTAATAATGAATCTTTACGAGAAAAGTTATAAAGGCATTTTTATATTTAAATAAAAAAAAAAGCACAACTCCGCTCAAATTTAAAATTTTATTATTAAAAAGAAAATGACTTATTCTGCATATAGCATACAGACACGTATCTACATATCAATGTAAACATAGCGTGCAAACACGGAACTACGTAGAACTATATAGTAAAAAATGTCAAATCTAATAATTGTAACATAATTTAATTTGAATTCTCTCTTTACTCGTGTTCGCTTAATAAATTCAATATGAATGAATCCAACCATTATTTTCGCAATGGACAATATTTTTTTGCTTCAACTTCACCCAAGCCTTATGAAACAATTTCAACATTAAATACTATAAGTGAACTCGATAATGAAAATCTTACCTATGACGGTCAAACTGGTTCTACTTCAACGTCCTCACAAATTATTGTAATTAGTTTGAATTTAACTTATGTTCATGCCTTATTTAAAATACATCATCACCTAACCAAAAAATTTGATCAGTTTTACGAAATGATTTCGACATCAAATATTGTAGCCGAACTCGACAATGAAAGTTTTACTCATGATGGTTAAAACAGTTCTACTTTGACTTTACCACAGGGTCCTGTAACTATCCGGGCTTTTCGCTTTATGCTATTAGTGCTCTTATTAGAGCGTAGAACCGGGTTTATTTTTCATATGTAAAGCCGATATTAATCGGCTTTAGCATATGAAAAAGAACCCGGTTCCAAGCTCCAGTTCTTATCGATATATATACGTCTACTAAAAACCAACTTACTGTTTTAACAGTATTACGAAGTGATGACCGATAGCAGACAATTTGATAATGCCAATAGCAGCCAATTTGATAACGCTGATAGTAGCCAATCTGATCACAAATCATACGAATCAGATGATTTATTTGATTATTTAAAATTGGTGGCAAAGCAAAAATTTTCTAACTGGAAAAACTTAAAAGTTATTCAAGTAGATTCATGGTAGAGAGTGGCTTTAGTTATAAAGTTAGAATAAGTGAAATAAAAGACGGTGTGACGAGAAGAGCTACTTACGAGCGTACCCTTCACTTTCTTGCATTTCTGGTAAAAATGCAACGGCTAAAACCTGTATGTAAATAAGGTTGTAAAAAGTACCAACTCAGTTGAGTTTAATATTTGTAAACCATAAAGGTATAAGTAATAAATCCAGTAGTCAATTGTTTATCTCTAAGCCGTTCAAATCCACTTTTCATTAGTAATATAGAGCACCATTACCAGTACTGTTATCAAGTTGACCTTCGAAATCCGAGTAGTTGTGTTAACCGTAAAAAAGAGAAAGAAAAAGACCCAAGTTCAATACTTACCCTTATATATATATATTTAACCCTCGATTTCATTGTTATGTCAAATAAGACCAAGTTCGATTACCTTATTTATTGAACAATCACGATACCGTGACCACTCATCGCCGATCAATCAACAATACCCTGTAATCTTAGTTTCAATTCTCGACGGCATTTTATGCTGTCGGAATTTAGTACAACTTTTGATCAATATTGTAATCGAACTCTGTCTAGAGTGTACAGGATTATGATCCGGCATAATATTCGCATAATTCACCTTATAGCACATCCGCATAATTCGCATAACTTGCAATTTACTGGATGCATAATTTGGCATTTACCGGATCATAATCCTTGACACCCTAACCCTGCGGTACTGCAGCATCATGCGAGCACTGTAGAAGAAATTCTCCTATTGAAATTCAATATTGAATCTCATGAATCGCAGCTGGAATAGACTAAAGAAAATTAGCGGAGAATAAATACTCAACTCAAGAGCAGTAAAAGAGAATTAAACCGAAATAACTTGATAATTACCCCTTTCGTAAATCTTTATAACACAATGCTTCTGCATAAACATTCCCTCTTATGTTAAAAAGTCTTTAGACCTAAGTCTTGCTGCATATAAATACGAAAATAGTAAAACTACCGTTAAGATCTCTGTCGCGTACTGTGAACCCTTCAGTATTGTTATCAGTAGAAGTCGCGCCTATTCTGTGATCTTGAAAAGTTATTCCGGAATCTCTAAAATTAAGGATTTGTGAACATAAATATAAAATTTCAAACCGTAGTATACGCTGAAATTCATATTTCAAACTTCCGAAGGGTTCACAGTATTACGTGTGCGTATATTCAGTAACGAAATGTACTGTATAATTTAATATGCAATACGCGTATAGGCACAATTGTTTGGTTAAATCACCACAACGCACTCCATAATTAAATTCACTGGGTTAAAGTCTAAAGACGCATCTTCTAATTATACACACGAGTTCGATTTTAGACACGCGACAAAGATCTTAACAATAGTTTTACTACTACTATTCACTGCATAATATCTAGAAATTCATATTTTAAATTTGTAGTCAGTAAAACTTTAACTCACAAACCAATAACTATACAATATAACACAAGAACCTGGTTAACTCATCTTTTTGTTCCACTTTTTGCATAAACACCGCTTGAGCTCGTTCTTATATTTCCCAAACCTTAGTTTCTTCGTAGGTTGTTTTTAGTTTTAACGTTAAAACTTCTTCATCTCTTCGAAATTTAGGTTTAACTACCTTAAATCTCCTTAAACTTTATCTCTACCAAATTTTTCTAAACATTGTTATCTTTTTCTTTAATTCTAACAAAAAATAAGCAATACGAAGAACTTCACCATTTTCCTCTTTAACGGGTAGGTTTCAGAAAATCAAGAGAATAAAAAATAAAGATAAAGAAGATATAACGGGTTTCGAAAGTTCGTATAATTGAAGGATTTTGGTACTAACTTGTCTTATACCAATACCAGGTCTCCAAGGGACCCTCCGAGCGATTCAATAAAGCGTATAATTATTAATAAAAAAAAAAGCTCCAAAATTTTTTTTATTAAATCATCTAAGCCACCGTAGATCATCACCGAATATCGTATCAAGAAAACCGCGAACATTTCGTTCGCTAAAGAAGCAAATCGGTGATTATCAAAGCATCAACACGGCAAAAAATCCGAAGTCAAAAAATTTGGAAAGCGAAAAACAAAGAGATCATATATACAATACATATGAAAAACAATTTATTTTTCTAAAATCCAACCAAATTCACGAAATTTTTCTTATAGACCGATAGCTCAACGATAACGTAGTAGCTAGCAAGATCAAGAGCAAGAGCAAGAGCATGAGCAAGAGCTTGAGCAAAGGCAAGAGCAAGAGCATAAATTATATACAACGCTCTCAACTTTGCGATATGGTAAATATCCTTTTTAAGGTAGTTTTTCGCCAAACTCAGACATGCATCTTACCTAATAAGCGCAGGAACAACCTTTATGGAAAATAACTGTATCACAAAGTTGAAATCGCCGTATAAGGGGCTTAAAAATATTGTACGGTAATTAAATATAAATCATTATACATCTGCTAATCGATTGCTAGAATCGATAAGAGTGGTAACAGATATTACGTAATATTTTAGGGGGAAGAGGGGTCTCTGAAATCTTACGTTAAATATAGAAGTTTATAATAGCCAATCAAATTTCTCTTATATAGGAAGGAGGGGTAGGGAATATAGTAAAATTATATTACGTAATATATATTATCACTCTAAATAATAATTCCTTAATTTGTTATGCAGGCAAATTTGCTTGCATAGATTTTAATAAAACTTCAAGATCATGATTAGCAATCATATATAACTAGAAGTTTTTTTTGTATATTGTGATAATCTTTTTTTTATTTGTTTTTTTGTTTTATATATATATATATATATTTTATTTTCTATTTACTAATTTTTTTCTTTGTTGCCTTTCAGATTCGGTTTCATTGCTAATATTGTCTTTGGTATTATTAATATTGTTAGTGCCATCATGGTGTCATTATTGGAGTTGTTGTATTGGTATTGTTTTTGGTATTGCATGCTATCGTTAGTGTCTTATTGTTGTCATTGGTGTCATATTGTCAGTAGTTAAAGCATCTTGATGGGTTCTTAATAACAAACAATACTCTTGCTTGTTGTTAGTATTATAGGTTCTTGCTAGTATGTTTTTTTTTAATTTTTTATATTAATTAATAATCTACCTATCAACTGGAGAGTAATTCTATAGGAGAAACGTGGCATGCTTCTATCTATTTATTATTTTTTCTTACTAAGTTAATGATACATGTCCACTAATTGAAAGTTGTAGAGCTCGTCAAGACGCATCTAATAGTAGTTAGATCATCCAAATTGGCCCAGTAGATGGCAAGATATTGTCAAAAAATGATTGACTGACTATATAAAAATCTATGACAGAAATCATATGAAAATCACTATAGGCAAAATGTGGTGTGCTTTTATTTAAAACTTTTTTTTTTACTAAATTAATAATACATGCCCACTAAGAGAGCATCCATAAATAACATTATGTACCCCTCATAGTAGCGCTTGACCACTGCTTGACCCCCCTCTACTATATAAAAAAATTTTTCAAAATCCATATGTTTATATATAAAATTTTACAAAAACTTGAATATATTGTGACACAGTATTCTGATTTGGATGATTTAGGTACCATTCGATTCGTCTCAGTGAGGCGAATCCAATGATACCAAAATCATTTCGTTTAGATCACTGGATTAATAGTTATTCACAAAAAACTATTGATTTTATAGTAATTTTATAAGAAAACATAATAACCAATAGTATTTGGCCAATAACTTTTGCTCCAGTAATCCAAATGAAATAAAATTGGTACCATTCGACTCCTCTCACCAAAACGAATCGAATGATACCAAAATCATTAAATTTGGACTACTGGGTCAGGTTTTAGACAATTTTTTCTAAAAAAATTGCGTTATATTTTTTTGACCCTCCTACTTAAGAGGAAAACTGTTATATTTTGTCAGACCCCCTCCCCTCTCTTGTATAACGTTATTTCTGGATGCCCACTAATTGAAAGTTGTAGAGCTCATCGAAACGCATCTAATAGTGGTTAGATTATCCAAATCGGCCTAGTGAATAGTGAGATATCATCAAAAAACAATTGGCTGACTATATAAAATCTCAAACAAACATTGTTTACATAAAGATTTTATATAGTCTGTCATTCGTTTTTTGACGATATCTTGCTATCTACTAGGCTGATCTAAATGATCTAACTATCGCTAGATGTATCTTGATGAGCTCTACAACTTTCAATTAGTGGGCATGTATTGTTAACTTAGTAAAAAAAAAGGTTTTAAGGTTTTAGATAGAAGTATGCCACATTTCGCCTATAGTAATTTCATATGTGATTTTTATCACAAGTTTTATATAGTCAGCCAATCATTTTTTGACGATATCTTGCTATTTACTGGGCCAATTTGAATAATCTAATCACTGTTAGATGTATCTCGATAAGCTCTACAACTTTCAATTAGTGGACATATATCGTAGGACCCAGACATCTCTCATATAGATCATATTTGGATTTTGCCAATTTTGGTTCAATTTGCTAAAAACTACAAATCTACATTTTTTTAAATAGCTTTTGATCTAGTAATTAGAATTAAATGAACTTTTTTTTGTTAAATACACCTTACTGAGAGCTTTATTTTAAAAAAAAGTTCATTCAAATTGGACTACTCGATGCCAAGATAATTGTCAAAAACTATTTTTTTTATTTCTCAAATTTTAGAGGTTTTTGCTAAAAATTAAAATATGATCTCTATACTAGATGTCTGAGGTCCTTGTATCGTTAACTTAGTAAGAAAAAAATTTTTAAATGGAAGCACACCACATAGGCTTCCGCATGGGCCTGGGCTATCCATAGGTACCTATGAGTAGTACCATAAGGGCCGGGCCAGAATATCGATTTCTGGGCCCTTGGATAAAGGTAAGGGCTCTAGGTGCTGGGTCTTTATAAAGCTGAGTAGGGCCTGGGTAATACTACTTACTGCCCACAAGTACTGGTTAACAGATATAGTCATTGCCAGTTACACCAATCAACATATAGATTTTTTTTTTATAGTGCCGAGTTTGCTTCTTTTTTTTTTTACTATTAGTTGTTATTTTTTGCTTCGCTTTTGTTGTCATTAATAACTTTTTACTTTTGCAGGTTCGTGTAGTTTTGTTTTTGCTAGTTGCTGTCTTTCGCTGATACGTGTTGTGACTTTGTTATTTTTTTGCTTTGCCACTTCACTGGTATTGCTTTTCGCCGCTGGCGTATCGATTCAGTGTCTTTTATCACTGGCATTGTCCATTTTGGTGCCTCTTTCATAGTTGATGCTATTTATTCTAGTGATTCTTTTTCAGGACCCCGGACATTTCTCATAGAGGTCATAACTGATCTGCATGAATTTAGGCATTTTTGCTACCCCTAAAATCAAGTAAATTTGCTAAAAGTTGGATTATTACATATAAATTTTATAGTAATTTGCTAAATACTAAATTATAACATCTAGCATCGGGTAAATAAATATAGTGCAAATTTTTTAAAACTGTAATTAATAAAAATCTACGCAAATCTGCGACCCTGCCAATAGCAGTATTATTTTTCACAGATCTTTAACAATTCAATAATCTGCGCAAATTGTAAAAAGCGAATAATAATAAATTACTATATACTCATCTAAATAATAAATGCTAGCTAATTTTTCATATACATCGGGTAAATAAATATAGTGCATATCTGCGCATATTTTTTAAAAACTCAATTATTAAAAATCTGTACATATCTGCAATTCTGCCAGCAATCATTGAAGAAATTTTTTTTAATTTTTTGTGCAAATCTTCAATAATCTGAGCAGATTGTAAAAAATAAAAAAATAACAAAAAAGCGAATAATAAAAATTACTATATGCTCGCCTAAATATTAAATGCTAGCTAATTTTTCATATATTAAAAAAATAAATTTGAATATTCATATATTTTATTAATAATAATTTAATTTATTATACAAATACATAATATTAATCGATTATAAATTTTGCAAAAATAATATAGTTTTATTAAAAAAAAA
>QKWP01003220.1:20162-30847 GCA_003550325.1 Gigaspora rosea | reverse complement strand
TGTTATCAGTTTGTTTGGATCTCACGTTACATATGAACTTATAGGATGCGTTATAGAATTCTGTTTAGAATACCACAATAAAAGTCATCTCAAAATATTTTTTTATAAAATCTACATAAATCTACAACTTTATATGATTATTATGTAGAATACTATACAGTTGAACCTCCCAAAATTGATTCTGTCAAATTTGATAACCTGTCAATTCTGATAAAAAATTAATTCACCAAGTCTGTTTCTGCTATCTAATGGTTCCGTTAACCTGTCATTATTGATACAGAACCTGTCCATCATGCATACCGGTTTGAGGAGGTTCAACTGTATTATGACGTATTTATAATTTGCAGTTTATCGTCAGATTTTATATTTAAAAAATCACAAATGTTGCAGCCCTAGTTGCGCTACGAAAAAGTCGCAATTAGCATTTGCAGCAAGCAACACTAGTCTCGCTAAATGTGGGCTATCCTATTGTCCATCTTTAGGTATCAATGAACTTTCTTTGGTGTCCAATCACATCGTGCATAACAAGTGGTCAGGTACAAACTAGTGATGGGAAAAATGCGCATTTTATAATAACATGCGCATGAATGCGCATTAATGCGCACGTTATATAAAATGCGCATGATATAATTTTTGTAATTTATATTTTCCCTTCGGAAAATATCGGATACGTGCTCAAATTTTTACCTCGATCTTGCTTTTCTTTTATGTTCATTCATTTTCTTTTCGGGACTTTTGCATCCATATTCCTTAATTCCGCCCAACAATACGCACCCTGACCTAAATTATACAGTATATACTTTAATTTTCCTATATAAAAGTTAGATGGGATAAAATGCGCATGATTTCGAAACATGCGCACGATTAAGGAATCATGCGCACGCATGAAACCCATCTCTAGTAAAAACAAAAATCATGAAAGGCCAATCAGAAATTTAAGTAGTCATTTCGAAATAACTGAATATGAAGTGTCTGAACTATGTGAAAATCTTTAGTTCTTCATATTATGGCTTTTAAAATTTCATTATTAATTATTGTGTGAACCGTCGAGCTACTGTCATGAAAATAGATGTTTGGAGTGTTTAGAAATTTAGATGTCATTTGTTGACATGGATGAAAAACTGTAGAGGGATTAGAGCACGCAAAGTTAATTTTTCGTTTCGCATAACCCGCTGACCCAATTTTTCAAATATATATATACAGTATTTTAAATCCCAATTGTACAAATTATTCCGTTTTTACTATTAACTTATTTCCGGTATCACCTGATGGTGATCCTAATTTTCCCGGAATTACCTGATAGATTCGAAAAAAATCCAAAATTTTCTGATTCCATGTTATGCGAACCGAACAATTAACTTTGCGTGGCCTTGAATGTGAACATGAAAAAGAAAACCCAACCCGCTGACTGGAATTTTGGAACCCCAGCAAACCGAATAATTAACTTTGCGTGGCATTAATTATCAGATTTCTGTAATTATGACAATGACTACCGATAAGGTTGTTAAATGGAACTGGATCACTATTAGAAATGCCTGCTGCAAATTGCAACTTTGTGTTTCATTAGTTAGTTGCAACCTTTGCAAATACTCTTTGCTACAAAAAAATTATGTCTCATAGCCACAAGATCAAAAGTAAGGATAGGAATCATATAGTCATTAGTCGACTAGTCGACTATTAGTCGACTAATCGACTAAATTTTTTTCAAGTCAGTCGATCAATTAGTTGATTAGTCGATTAGTCGACTAGTCGATTAGTCGATTAGTCGATTAGTTGATTAGTCGATTAGTCGATTAGTCGACTAGTCGATTAGTCGATTAGTCGACTAGTCAGTTAGTCGATTAGTCGATTAGTCGATTCGTCGATTAGTCGACTAGTCGGCTAGTCGATTAGTCGATTAGTTGATTAGTCGATTGGTTGACTAGTCGATTAGTCAATTAGTTTGGTTACTTGTCTATTAATCATCTATTTCATAATTTCATTGCTATATTTCTGGTATTTATTTTTTGTTTTATACCAATCAACTAATCGACTAATCAACTAATCGATTAATTTAATTGACTAATCAACTAATTGATTAGTCGATTTTTAGTCAGTCGATAACTAACAGTTTTAGTCGACTGACTAATCGACAAATTTTCCTATCCTTAATCGAAAGAACTTGAAAGTTACAAGATCACAAGTATATGATTGCAGTTGCTAAGTAGTAATTTGCTATGTAAATTCTATATGCTATAATGTGGGACAGCATAAACCAACACCCTCATACCAAATTTTAAAATAAATACTTGATTCTGATTGGCTGGTTTTAGATAATTGATAGTGATTGCTAAAAATAATATATAAATTTCTTTTTTTATATATTAAATGCAAAAATTTCAAGCTACTAGTAAACTTTAAATTGATATAACTTCTTAAAATTAAAATAAAGCAATAGCTGATATAGAAATTTTGACCTTTTTTGATATGAAATTTTAAATTTGTTTGGGATGTTTTTTTAGTTTTGTCTTATAAACTTAGGTAAGGTTTGGGGTAGATTTGATAATTAAAGTGTATGTGTGGATTTTAACAGTCAACTGTTTTTAATATTAGCTACATCATTTATTTTTTTTATTTTTTTTTATGTCAAAGTTCCTGCTCTGGGTAAGAGTTTATTTAATCAAGCCTGTGGATCAAGGGCACCTCTTTGGGCACCCCACAATTGTTACATTGAACGAGAGTACAACTAGCCACACGTACAACTTTTGGCTGTCTAATTGAAGTAGTCTGCCCGAAGGTTCTACACTAGTTGCCATACCTACAACCCAACTAGGGGATTGCCTATTTAAACCCTTTGGTCCAAGCTTCGCATGTCAATCCTACTTGTGATCACTGGTACAGCCCTCCAATATATTAGTCAGTCGAAGACAGTCCCGGATGCTAACTACATCCCCTTAGGACTAATTTATTTTCGTAGTATACTTGGTAGAGCAGTCCCTGTCCCACACAGGTATTACCTACACTTTGGTAACTTATGCACTCACTGAGGCAAGCAACTTGCAGTCAGGGGATACCTAACTGCCACCATTACCTACTTCTGCCCTTGTAAGGTTCACGCCAACACCAGTACCAACTATCACTTTCCTATCGGTCTTTCACTAATATATCCCAGACTTCCAATCCAGTTGGCCCGGAAGGGTTGATCTATCTGGCATTAGGTTCCATTATGGTTTTTCTCCCCTGGTACCTACTTCTATAACATAGGTCCTTTTCCTCCGGAACCTGATCCAGCGGCCAGGTTAGTAGACCTTGTCCCTAAGGTCGACATCCGGTTTTTCAGCTCTGGTCCAATATTCTGGTTTTGGTAGCACTGTTAAAGATCTTTGCTACTTTCTTACTCGGGTCTTGCCAGATGGGTTTCTGTTTTCCTAGTTCCTTGAATTTATCTGTATCACAAGGCGCAACTTCGCCTGAAAGCTCTCAGTCGAGATGGTTACCAAGAACTACAGGTAATGTACCCAACCAACAGGAAACGGTTACCAGAACACAGGTCTATTTTTCAAAAGCGTCGCTAGTGGGATTTGAACCCTAGACTTGCAACTTGGAGGGTGACAACTTACCAACTTCTCTAAGTCGCCACACTCTGCTACATCATTTATTAAGAATATGCATTTGATAATAAGAGTAGTAAGTATATATTATTGGGCAAAATTTGGTAAATAACAGTAATTTGGCAAATGAATATATGCTACTCTAAGTAGTGTTCCAAATCGGATCAAAAAATGCAATCGATTAATCGAATAAAAATTTTTTTAATAATTGATTAAAAATCAATTGTACCAACTAATCAATTAATCAATTAGTTGGTACAATCGATTAATCGATTAATCGATTAAATCGATTGATTGATTCACCAACTAATCGATTAATTGACTAATCGACTAATCGACTAATCAATTACTATAGTGAATAAATACAAACTTTTTTGAGTAAAGAAATAGTTAAAAAAAAGTTTTTCATATATTTCAATTGATCGATTAATTGATTAATTGGGTTAATCGATTAATTGGGTTAATCGATTAATCGATTAATTGATTAATTAGGTTAATTGATTAACCAATTGATTGATAATCAATTAATCAAATTAATTGATTAATTGCATATTTGAAAAGCCAATCGATTAATCATTAATTAATCAATAAATCCAATTAATCGATTAATCCAATTAATCGATTTTTGATTTGGAACTAACTCTGAGGTACATGTAACCAATTATTTATTGCATGCATCTATATGCCTCTAGACCAGTTTTTGCAAGCCAGTTTCTAGCCAATTAGCACTGTTATAAAGATCAGTGTTGGAATTTTTATTAGCCAAACCAAATTTTTTGACCATTTTAGCATTGGCTAGCCAAGACAAATAGCCAAACTTTGGCCAAAAGTTTTTAAACTTATCATATTAGCCAATTATAATCTGAGTTTTGCTTATACTATAAATTTGTAAAATAGTAAGCAGGAGCATTATTTCGAAAATTGCACCCTAAAAATAGCATAGGTGGTTTCAAAATTATGCTCATGCATGTCCTAAAATAGCGCACTTCAAAGAGCAAGTATTGGGTATTTAACTAATACTTATTCACCTGTTTATAATATTAGTAAAAACAGATTCCAGAATTAATACTTTATCTCGAAATAATGCCCATAAGCATATTCAAAATAACGCGCTTGTATCAAAATAGCATGCAAATACTTATTATTTTGAAAATTTTATAGTACAAATATTTGGCTATTTTGACCAAATAATATTTGGTCCTTTCAGTCATTGAACTTCCATGGCCAATAGTTAGCAAATATCCAAGTAACAACACTAATTAAATGATTAGTATATAATATTAAAATAAATTTATTTTGAATTTCACATATGATGCTATCTTTTTATTATTTTTTTATTATACCAAAAAAATTTTTTGCAAAATTTTACTATAGATATTTTATAGTTTTACCATAACTCTAATACTATCCTTGATCTTAATTTTAATTTTGTTAATATTAGCATTTAGAAATAATTGTTAGTACTTGATGCTACTTTGAATTACTTTTTTGGAAAATTTTGGTTGGATTGAAGTATAATTGGCAATTTGACAAAATTATTGGATTGAATATCATAAAATTGTATTATTATTGTTATAAAAAATATTATTAATATGATTTTATTATGTTGTTATAAAAAAGTCATATTTGTTATTTTGCCAATACTAAATTGAAGTACATTTTTGCTAATTGATTTTTTTAAATAGTTTTTTTGGTAATTTTTGGTTTTACAGTACTTATTATTAGTAAAACTTTAAATTATTATAACTTTTTTAAAAAATTTTAAATCAAAAAACCCTCTAACAAATTGATAGATTTTTAGATAAACTATATTTCTGTCAGAGAAATTTTTTTTATTTTTAATTTTAAGAAAGTTATAAAGCATTAAAGTTTATATAGTTTAAAAAATTAGTGTTTAATATAAAAAAAGAAAACATATATAGGTTTTAGCCAATCAAAATCAATTGCACAAAAATTAGCCAATCAGAATTGATTATATAAACACCCAAAATTGGTGCCTATATGTATAGATTGGATGTCTTTTACTGTCCTGTACTGTATAAATTTCAACTAATTGTAGATAATACTAGTACTTGATCAAGAGCAGTGCATTGTACTGTGTAAGCTTAAGCATGTTCAAATTTTTTTACTTATCAAACAAAAGTTGTATATATAATAAAAAAATAATTACAAATGATAATTTTAAAAAAAAATAAATTTGTAATACTAAAATTGTATAAATAAAATATCACACAGCTTTATTACCAAAATAGAAAACAATTATCTTTGCTAAATATAAAATTAATTTTTTGAATTAGTTTAAGGGTAGAGGATACAGTACGTAGATCATTTGGAGTGCTCCGTATTAAAAGGGCCCATTTTTACATTTATCTCATTTTGAGATAATTGAGTTTAACCATTTGTTTTGATTTTCGGACTGATCCGGGATAATTAAATTTCACGATTTTGATTGGTTAAAGACGGCAGGTGACTATCTGATAATCTCGTGACGTGTTGGCTCTACGAAGCCTCATGTAATTTTTCTTTTTACATTATCTTGATTTTTTATTATGCAAATCGACTTTCATTAATAATTGAAAAATATCAATCATGTCAAAATTTACATGAATTTAATAAAAACTCATTTTTCAAAAATTGTAAAAATGGGCCCTTTTAATACGGAGCACTCCATTTATTATATGATTTTGGTAGTACAAATAATTTTATATAAAAATTAGAAATATGCTACTAATAAAACTTTTTATAATAATATTTAATTTTTGCTAAAATTTTTGTAATTTGTAGATTAAAACATGCTCTTTTTAAATGATATAAATTTCAATAATCAAATATTTTTAAAAAAATATACTTGTATATATGGTAAAGTTCTCTGTAGTTAATCCAAATTCTCTGTAGTTATACAAATTAGGTAATTTTGATTGGTTACATCATATAATTATCATATGATTTTTTGTAAACAAATAGTGATACTCAATCTTCAAGTACATGTTTTTTAATAAATATTTAACCAATATTACTGATTTTACCACCATTAGAATCAAAAAAGTCTTATTTTACAATCTTTATTATAAATTTAAGATCATTGGCTTAATAAAAAATTTTTTAATTTTAAAAAGAAAAAAATTGTACCACCAAAATCATATGATAAATGATCTACGTATCCTCTACCCTTAAAAAGTTCAATAATTAAAATATAGCATTATAATATAATGTGTACTATTATAATTAACTCTATTATTATTTTTTAAAATTAAACTATAAAATTTCCAAATAAAAAAAAGGGAATGCCTATTTCCACCATGGTATTTTGCTATTTCTACCATGGTTACATGAAAAGTTTCTATTTTTAGATTTTAATATAATATTGTATATTATATATATTATAATTTTAATTATAAAGGTTGGGGCCCCATAGTCTAGTGGTCTAGATGCTCAACCTCATAGCTAAGGCCTTTGATTCGAATTCTACTAGAAGTAGTTTCTAGGAAAAATTCAGATACAAAACCTGTGAAAGTCCATATGAAGTACGAATCTGGTTTTAGGAATTTCCGGAAAGAGATACATTGTGAAGGGTTGGCACTTTATATGATGGTCCAGTTACATAAAAGTTGCATGAGTAATTGCTTGGCGGGCAAGAGCAAGATAGCACCAACAACCCTAAGGTGTCTTGGAGATCTTGATTGGGAGGGTAACATAACTATAACACAAACTCAAGTAGTGAGAAAAGTGGTAAACACAAAGGGATCTGTGGTAAAGAATTGACCTAAACTGAAT
This sequence comes from Gigaspora rosea, assembly GCA_003550325.1. Lineage (NCBI taxonomy): Eukaryota > Fungi > Glomeromycota > Glomeromycetes > Diversisporales > Gigasporaceae > Gigaspora > Gigaspora rosea. Next base: position 23,483 of record QKWP01003220.1, on the reverse strand, counting down.
AAAGAACACCTCTGGCACTGACCAAACCTAAATTGGAAGGAAACTACTACTATAGAGGTAGATCTGTGAATTGGGGATACGAACAAAATGACAAATCACCTGGTGGGAAGTACAATGTATGAAATAAAGCTCCCTGGCCTAACCAACTTTAGAACATCAACTGCTCTACAAGAAGTTGAAAGTAGTACAGAAATGTATTACAAAATCCAGTTGGGAGTAGCTGTGTCATATAGAAGGAGTGAGAGCTAGCTTGCTGAGAATAGGGGTAGTTTTCACTCGGGCCAGTTATACAACATAGTTGGTACTCACTTACCTTTAGGGGAAGTATCATACCTGCAGTAATATATGATAGATTACTAAGAGTAGTGGGTAAAGCTTAGCTTGGCCCCTACTACCGCATGGGTAATCTTAGGACACCAAGGTTTAGAAAGTAACCGTGAGGTTACGATTATCTGGGCAAGGCCCTTGCACCTACTTGAAAGTATAGGACCGGCAATATGAGAGAAGCAGGGAATATAGTAAGTAGTGGAATAACAAAATAGGGAGTAGTCCAAAAATCCAGGTTATACAGAAAATGGAGTATGGAAAGCTCTAATAGGTTTAGATCACAAATAGTCAAGAATATCTAAGTCTCTTGTACTTAATATAGTATAATATTGTATCACATAATATATACAAACATATACTTAATAATAAAGTCTTCGAACCTCACCTTAAAAAAAATAATAATAATAATTTTAATTAACTTCAATTAACACAACTTGATTTAGGTTATCAAAACAAGACTTGTGTAATATTACACAACTTTAGCAGTGTGTAACCAAAAATTATTTTTGCGAAAACAATGCACTGGGCCTTTGTGTAATATATGCATATATTGTATAACCAGTATATGTACTGTAATTGGATGTTACTTTGAACAATTAGTTTTTAGGGTTCCTAGATTTAGGGTTAGGATGGGCCGGAATTATGTCTAACTCTGCTAGGGCATTATCATGATAGTGCTAGTGTTCTGCATGATTCAGACCTGGAGGATATTTTTAAGATTCAGACCTGGTCTGAACATTGGTTTGGATCTAAAGTTAGGGTCCGAACTTGTATCATATAGATCTGTGTCTGGTCTGAATCTGTAAATTTTTTAATGCTATAGCTGATTAAGCTCTATGTCCTTGCTAAAAAAAAAAAAATAATAAAAAAATAATAAAAAAAAACACAATTATAGCTAGAGTCTGGAATGAGCCGGGCCAAACTCAGAAATTTATGGGCTGGGCTGAGTTTGGGTCTAGTCTGGGCTTATATTTTTAGGCCCAATATTTTTATGGGCCGGGCTTGGGTTAGGCCCGCTAATTACTGAGCTGGGCCTGGGTTTTTAAGCAAGCCCGGGATGGCCCAACAATACCTAGTGTTACTATATAGTAATAACTCTATGCCCTAAAATTACAGCGTTTCATTCTATCTCTGTCTTATAATCATCATTTTCCCTTACATAATAATTAATTGATCATACTTCCGATCGTCCTTACATTGTCTTACCTTATTACTAATTATATTCTTCGTCTCTTTCCTATTTTCTTTATCTATACTTACTCTACATTATTACTATATAGATCTTTTTTATTACTATCTATAGTTGTCCTGATTTTATATATGTCCTTTTATAGATATGGGGGTGAGTCAGTAGAAAAGGAACAAATTTTTCTAAGTAAAAGTTTTCTTGACTTTAAGCTTAAATATCTTAACAACTATCTTAATAAATTTAATAATTTTTTTTTATTTTAATTCTATATTATTTCAAGATTAAAATAAAAAAATTTTTAGCAAATTCGATTAAATAGTTGTCAAGATATTTTAGTTTAAAAATTAAAAAAATTTTACTAAAAATGATTTGTCTCTTTTCTACTGACTCACCTCCATATATTTAATTACTATACCTGAATTCATACTACATTAATCTGTGACACGTGAGTTTGAATTGGTTCAATGCAAGGACAATATTAAGCATCATTGAACAAAATTATCACAAATCTGCTAGCTCGATGAAGGTTTAGTAAAGCAGATGTCGAGATTAATATTTCAGGTATAATGTTTTAATTCAGATAGTAATGCGAAGAAAAGTTTTTTTGGTGTTAAAGGAATTAAAGATTAGTAATACCGGAAGGAAGTTGATCCAACAATTGAATAGTTAATTATTTATGTGTCTTGAACATGTATATAAGTCAGATGTATTTGCTTTTCATGTATCGTTAAAAATTGTAAGGTATTATTAAGAGTGTGAGCATAAGGTATTGTCTTAATGATTCCTCCTGTATAATAAAGACTTCTTTGTGAATATTTGTTATATCATATCTCTTGACTTTCCTTATTTATATCGTTTCCTCATGAATTCCTCCTTGTTATTTTATAAATCTGACACATGTATTCCTTCTCTTGTTCACTATTGCTAACTAAATCTGGACTTCTAATCTGACGCTCTCCCGATTCGATAGTAATACCAGTAAAAATGCCAAAAATTTTCATTACAGCTATTACAGCTGTTTCATAATTCCTAGGACACCTAGTAAAATTAGCCAAATAATTTTTTAGCTAAACTGATTGTTAGGCCACTCCAATTTAATTCTTTGTTTAATATTACAAGTTCAAAATTTTTTAGAGGGGGGGGACTTAAACAACAAATGATTAGGTCCAGTTTGGGTCCGGCCAGGATCAAAATAGGTCCGGTTCAGGTCCGGTTCAGGATCGGACCAGACTTAGCCTCTAAATTTTATACAGACTGGTCTGAGTCTGAATATACTTATATTTATTTTTTGGTGCTGACAAGTTTACCTAGTGAAATAAGTTAGTAAAATTTTATGAATCATGAGATTTTATAGAATTTTATTAATAAAATTTTATAAAATCTTATTATACACAAATTTTTATTAATAAATTCTAACTTTATGCACTAAGTAAACTTGTACAGCACCTAAAACTACATCAAATCGGCAGGGTTAGTTTTATTTTACTTGAAATTTGGATAATAGATGCATAATTTTGGATTTTTGATCAAAAAAGTCAAATTTAAGCACCTTCTCACCAAATTTCAAGTAAAATAAAACAAGATAGCTGATTTAATATATTTTTAGGCCCTGAACAAGTTTACTTAGTAAATTAAGTTAGAATTAATTAGTAAAATATTATGAATCATGAGATTTTATAGAATTTTATTAATAAAATTTTATAAAATCTTATAATACACAAATTTTTAATAATTAATTCTAACTTTATGCACTAAGTAAACCTGTACAGCACCTAAAAATACATCAAATCGGCAGGGTTATTTTT
>QKWP01003220.1:0-15086 GCA_003550325.1 Gigaspora rosea | reverse complement strand
TTTTTTTTTAGGGAACGTTTTTTTTTTTTAGGAAATGGTTTGTTTTTTTTGTTTTTTTGTTTTTCTTTTTTTTAGAGAATGTTGTATTTCAAAAAAAGTTAAAGGTGGGTAAAAGTTTTATCTAATGTGTAAAATATAGCTTATATATCCCAAACCAAAAAAATTCTACTATAATGCTCAAATATAACCTCACATAGATTGTTTGGGGCCCTATTTGGGTCAGAATACTAGTTTAATTAATTATATAAAATAAATTTTATTTATAATATAAAATAAATTTTTTTTTATACCTTCGCAATGTCGCATGAAGGCGGATTTTTATTAGGTTTTTAAATGATACATTCTTGGTTAATGAGAGTACATATAGCCACACGTGCAACTTTTGGTCGTCTATTTGAGTAGTCCGGCCGAAGGTTTTATACTATATGCCGTACCTGCAATCTAACTAGGAGATTACCCATTTAAACTCTTTAGTGTCTCCATCCTATACCATCTACCATAAATTACACTAGCGCATAACCTCATGCTGTTTCAATTGAAGACCACCCAGCTATACTACTTGTGCTCTAATTCTATAGATAATCTAGTAGGGTTCTTATACTACCAGATTGCCCTAGGGAGGGTGTAGTACTTACCCTCTAATCTTTCTATGTCCCATACATTTCCAGATTAGGCTTCGAATACCTACGCAGCAACCGAGGCTGCCACTAGTAGTCAGGATGAACCTTAAACCCCACGGTACTTATGCTCTTGTAAGGTTCGCTTCAACTCCAGTACTTCCTTTACCATCCTACTGGTCCTTGCACCGATACATCCCAAACTTCCAATCAGTTAGCCCAGAAGGGTTGATTTATCTGGCATTAGTTGCCACTATGGTTATTCTTCCTTTGGTCCCTACTTCTATAGCATAGGTCCTTTTACTTTGGTACAACTCTAGCGGCCAGGTTGGTAGACCTTGTCCCTTAGGTCATAGTCATTCAGTTCTCCGGCGCCGGTTTCTAATACTCCGGTTTTGGTAGCACCGTTAAAGATCTCTGCTACCTCCTTACTCGGGGCTTGCCAAATGGGTTTCTGTTTTCTCCGGTTCCTTGGTTTTGTCTGTGTAATGATACACAACTATGCCCGAAGGCTCCCATTCAAGATGGTGTACCAAGGCTACAGGTGATATATCCAACTGATCGATGAGAAGACAGTTACTGTAACACAGGTCTATTTTTCCAAAACGTCTTCAGTGAGATTTGAACCCTAAACCTGCCACTTGGGGTAACAACTTACTAACTTCTCTAAGTTGTCACACACTTATAGAATAAATTTAATTAAATAAAAGATTATATGGGGGTGTTACATATTAAAACAGTCCATTTTTACTTTTATTTTATTTTGAGATAATTGAGTTTAATCAGTTGTTTTGATTTTCGGACTGATCCGGGATTATCAAATTTCACGATTTTGATTGGTTAAAGGCAACAGGTGACTATTGGGTAATCTCGTGATGTGTTGGCACTTCGCAGTCTCATGTAATTTTTCTTTTACATTATCTTGATTTTTTATTATGCAAATCGACTTTCGTTTATAATTAAAAAATGTCAATCGTATTAAAATTTATATGAATTTGATAAAAACTCATTTTTCAAAAAATTGTAAAAATGGGCTGTTTTAATATGTAACACTCCATATGTACTGATTAACTTGAGTTTGCATCCAGAATAGAAAATTTACTATGCTAATTCGGTATATCCAGAGGAAATATATATAAAATATTTGTTCTGAAGGTTTTAGTTCAGATTATCAAGAGTCCTGTATATAGAAGGCCAGATTAAAGAGAGGCAACTGTAAATAAAAAAAACTTATTTAGATAACTAAGAATTTCAATCCATGCATAAATTTATTTATTTATTTTTTTATTTAATTTTATTTATTTTTTATTTATTTATTTATTTTATTTATTGGGCGTTATTTTATGGCGATGGGTCACCATGGCGACCCTATATGAATAGCCAATCAAAATTGAGCATGTAACTATATAATATGTTGCTTATTATTATCCAATAAATATTTCCTACAAACTTTCTAACTTTATAATAAAAAAATACAAAAGAAAATTTCCTAACCCTAAATATGATTGGCTGCTATATATAGGGTCGCCATGGCGATGGGTATTCATCTATAATTTACCTTATTTATTTATTATTTATTTGTATTGTATATATTATTTGATTTAATTTTGTACAATAAGACAACAAAAGCATCAATTGTTTTATATAATGTACTAAATTTATAATTATTTATCAATTTTAATTGGCTAATTTTATATAAAAATTTTAACTGGTTAAAAATATATATATATTATTTTTTTATATAATAAATGCCAAATTTTATAAACTTTAAACTTTATAACTTCTTAAAGTTATAATAACTAAAAATCTGTTTAACAAATTGTAGTTTAAACAAATAGTAACAAACCTATAAAACCAGATTTTTGTTAAATTTATTTGTTTTTAAGTTATAACAATTTTTTATTTTATATATAAAAATTTATAGTTTTTGCTATTCTATATTATGGCTTTTATTATTTTGTTATTGTCTATATAAAGTTATTATTTGGTTGTTTTTTCTTAAAAATATATCTTTAAAAGCTTTTTATACTATGCTTTATAGTTACTAAATTTTTGTATCAAGTTGCTTGCTTTCTGCTTTGTGATGCCAATACAAACTAATATGGTTTTAACAGGACCCCAAATAATCTATGTGAGGTTATAGTTGAAAAATAGCTAATGGAAGGCCGTTTTTCAAAAAAGGTTATATTTGAAAAGTAGGTATTGGAGAAAAAGATTGTATTTGAAACCTGCTAAATGGCAAAATAGGTATATTTTAAAGAATGCTAATAGGGGTAATTTTTATAAATATTATATTTGAAATGTGCTAATGAAAATCTGGGCTATAATAGTAATCTGGCAGGTAAAGGAGTAAAAGAAAGAAAGGGGTAAAAGGGAGAGAGAGATAAAAGTAAGAGGGGGGTAAAAGTAAGAGAGGGGTAAAAGTAAGAGAGGGGTAAAAATTGCTCAAAACGGGAGGTTTTTTTTTCTTTTTTTTTTAAGTTTTTGGTACAATTTTGGAGACATTGTATTTCAAAAAAAAGTTAAAGATGGGTAAAAGTTCGATCTAATGTGTGAAATGTAGCTTATATATACCAAACCAAAAGCGCTAACCAAAAAAATTTTTACTATGATATTCAAATATAATCTCACATAGATTATTCGGGTTCCTGCTTTAACTATATACTAAGTATAGATGGCAATGAAATTAAATTTTAATTTTAAAAATTTTAATAGTTGAAAATTAAATTCAACTGTTGAAACCAAAATTATTTTCAACAGTTAAAATTAATCCAATAGTTGAAATTAATTTAATAGTCAAAATTAATTCAACGGTTGAAATTAAATTAACTATCAAAATTAATTCAACTATTAAAACTTCCAAAGATTAAGTATTTCAAGTTTAAGTAATACCTTATTTTTTGTTTGGTTTATTTTAATATTAAAATAATTTAATTAAATAAAAAAATAATTTAATTAAATAAAAAAAATAATTTAATTAAATAAAAAAATAAAAAAAAAAAAAAAAAAAAAAAAAAAAAAAAAAAAAATAATTCAAAAATGGCTTAAAATTGATTAAAACGTACAATAAAAATGCATGATTTATCAATAGCATTGATCTTTTTCATTGATCTTTAATGTAATCGATTCATGATTACTAATTAATTATTACCTTCAGATTCCAATCTGATTAAATATTATATTAGTCAATCTGATCTAAGTATTCAAATATATATATATGTTTTTATAATATTTACTAACGCTATTTACAACTCCGTTCTTATACAAAATGCTTCTTATACTACATTTTATTATAACACCTAAAAAAGTTAAGCTTTTAGGCACGATTAAATAATTAAACATTAAAAAAATTCTATACAAATTTAACTTCTAATTATAAAATATTGAATAAATACAATATGGGCTCTCAAAAGTAGAAACCAGACAATTTGGAAACCATGGGTTTTGAGAAAATTGGCAAAAACTATTTTGTTACACAAGATCAAAACAATCTAAAAATAGTATATTCATGATTAACAAACTTGTTTAAACAGGATTATTATATCAGTAGACCTGTAGATTGCTTCTAAAATCTCAGTAAATCTATTTTTAGATTATAGTGTCAAAAGCTTTTAACTGTTGTATTACAAAAATTTATTAAGTAATTAGACTTTCATTATTAAGTAAAAAAGTTTGGTTTTTAAATTTTATACCTAATCAATCAAACAGGTTAATTTTTAAAAAATTGTCAAATTGTCTGGTTTCTACTTTTGAGGGCCCATATATTATTAAAATTTTATACTTGATTAATTATATTATATAATGCTATACACATATAGGCTAAGATATAACTAATTTATTAGTTAGCATTAATAAATTGTTAAAAAACATTTCATTTTTTAAAAATTCTAATATAATCTACTAATATATTGATGAGCAAGTTATGACAATACATTTTAACAATTGTTTTATCATGATAGTACCAAATTAGCCTTAACTGCATATAGTATCATATGTTGATTTGTAATAGTAATCCAAGTATCATACTGAAAATTTGTTAAGCTTGCTAACAGCATTGTGCAGCTATTTTATTAAATTTTTGGTCCCAAATAAAATAGAAAGCCTGATTTCAAAACTCAATTAATAAATTAAATGAAAGGTTTGGGTGTTTGGGGTTTAGTTTCAAATAAAGTACAAACAATGTAGTAATTAGGGGTCTTAATGGGTCAGGTTGGGTCAGATTTGGGCCTGACCTGGGTCAGACCTACTTGGGTTAAAACCCGACCCAGGTCTGACCCGCCTCATATCAAACCCGACCCGGGTCTGACCCACCTCATGCCAAACCCGACCCGGGTCTGACCTGCCTCATGTCAAACCCAACCCGGGTCTGACCCAACCCAACCCAACCAGAGTTGAACCCGGGTCAACGGGTCATATAAAAGGCTTACAAATTTTATTATGCATTTAAATAAGCCATTCGAGTTATGAATAGTTTTATATATTTTACAATACTTAGTGAATTAAAAACATTTTTTAATCTATGTCTGACTAATTCACCATATTTGCATTTTTTTTTTGAGTTCCGTAAGTCCTGTGATTATAATATAGTAGTCACTTCGACTTCATGGAATTATTCACCATATTTCTCTTTTATAGATAAATAAATTTCATAAAATGAACACAGAATGGCTATTTATGTTGTATTCGCGGACTCATGGGACCCAAAAATTACAAAGATTGTTTGATCCAAATAAATCAAAGTTCGATATTCTAAGTATTTAAAATAATCTATTCATGAATATTGCTTTTAATTTCAATCGGTAAGTTCATTAACCTAAACGTTTAAAATAAGCTATTCATAAGATATACTATTTAATCACATTAATGTTGTAAATATAAAGAATTTTTATTAATTTAAGTTAATTCATGACTATTTAAATATTTATTTATTTGCATCCGGTTAGTTGGGAGCATAAAAATTATTTGCATTTTACATATATTAATACGACTAAATACCCTGGTTAATTATATACAACACACATGTTTGATTCAAATAACCGATTAAGAAGTTGTGACCAGACCAATTAAATTACTACTAGTGTACGACCTGTGCCTTTGGCACGTAAGTAGCACGTATAACTATAAAATTACTATATGTTGTATAATTTGTAATATTCTCATTTATAAATAAAACAAATCTTAAAATAAAATATGCCATTAGATAAATCGTTTATAAAAATAGAATCCTTTCGCAAAATAAAATAAAGGGTTTACAACATCAATTTAAAGATTTGCTATCAAGAAATTTAGTAAGCTTTCAAATGCATTATGAAATGAAAATACGGTTTCAGAATTAAAAAAAATAGTGGATGTCAGAAATATAAATAAGAGTATAAAAAATCATATTTATGTATCAAAATTTTGAAAATGAAATGGGAGTGTTTAGAGACTTCCATTTGATGAAATAAGTAAAATTTTTAGATAAACAAACAAATAAATAATAAAACTTTCGCTCAAATTATTTAATAAACCTTTGCTCAATAATTACATACAGAACCTTTGCTCAAATTACTTATTAAACATTTGCTCAAATTATTTTTTATATAACATACTAAACTTTGCTCAAATTATTTACTAAACTTTTACTTAAATTACTTACTAAACCTTTGCTCAAATTACTTATTAAGCCTTCGCTTAAATTATTCTTTTATATAACTTGCTGAACCTTTGCTCAAATTACTTACTAAACATTACTTACTAAACCGCTTAAGTTATTTTTCTAAATAGCTTACTAAACCTTTGCTCAAATTATTCTTTTAGAAAACTTACTAAACCTTCACTTAAATTGTTTTTTTGTATTACTTACTGAAACTTTGCTTAAATTATTTTTTTATATAACTTATTAAACTTTCGTTTAAATTATTTTTTATTTAACTTATTAAATATTTGCTTAGATATTTTTTTATATAGCTTAGCAAATATTACTTTTAAGTTATCTTATATATTAATATGCCACCAAAAAGAACTTCCAAGCAAACTAATAAAGATTAAAAACTTACGATAGTGGTGTTTATAATTATTATAACTAAGCAAAAGAACTTGAAAAAATTCGCTGGATTTAATTTGTTCTTTCACGTATAGTAAGTTATCAATCCAGTTCTATGGCTTGTATTTAACTCCAATAATTCATCAATTTCTTTTATCCAGAACTTTAGTAATAACCTTATTCATGCTAGCTAAGTATTTATTCAAATGTGTTTAAAAGGTTATTTATCTGTTTAATTTGACATTGTCGATATGAACTTTTAAACATGTTAAGCATAAAACGATATTAGAAGCAGTATTAATTTTTAGATATGATTTTTTTGCTTAAAATTACTGATTTTGATTGACTGGACAATTATTAAAAGTTTTTTATTAATTTTTGGGGCATTGTAACATAATATGCATTATAGATCAGAAGTTCACCAATCAGAATGCATGTTTATCTTATCACCCCATAGTTCCTTAATAATAGATATTAACCCGTTCTGACCCAGGTCTAATCCGACCCGGGTTTTTTCTGACCCGAGTTTGACCCGACCTGAGTTTTTTCTGACCCGGGTCTGACCCAATCCGGGTTTGATCTGACCCAACCCAACCCGAGTTGGGTCTGACCTGGGTCGGGTTGGGTTAGACCCGACCCAGCTAAGACCCCTAGTAGTAATATTGTAGAGTAAAAAAAATATTTAGGCTATAACTCTATATATCTTAGCTATAACAAAAAAATAAACTTTAAGCATTTAGATTATAACTTGCAGACTTGGCGTATGGAATTTTTAATTAGTAAAAAATGAATTATTCAGTCAATCGATTTTATTATCGCAATAACTAAAAAAGATAATCAGAAACTATAATAGTTGTGCTAAAATTTAATAACCGCGTTTTGCAACAAACATTTTTGACAAAATTACTATTAGTATTACTTTAATAAATTGTAGTACTTGTGCATGATCTCTATAATTAACTAATTACTTTGAGAGAAATGCTTAAGAACCTTAAACTGTTAATTTTAATTTCAACAGTTAATTTAATTTCAACAGGTAATTTAATTTCAACCATTGATTTAATTTTAACCATTGATTAATTTCAACTGTGATTTAATTTCAACAGTTGATTTAATTTCAAAAGTTAATTTAATTTTTGTATGTAAATTAATTTTAACAATTGAAATTTAATTTGGTATCTCAATCTTAAAAATTTTTGGTGAAATTATTTTAAAAATTTTTACTGCCAAATGTAGAAATTAGCACTAAAATTTTACCGCCATTTATAATACTGAGTATTACTATAGCTAGTAAGTTTTAAATAATAAATTATAATAGTATTAATAACAATGCTAATACAAACTAACATACCTTAACTACATACTATGGATTATCACAATAACAAGTAAGTTTTTAAATAAATTTTTTACAATAAATTATAATAAACATTAGCAATAATACTATAATACCAATATAAACTAATATAACTTTAACTATATTATATATTACTACAATAGCAAGTAAGTTTTTAAATAATTTTTTATAGTAAGGGGCATGCTATTTATCACGTAATATTTTTTACTTAGTAGCTACCCCTATCCATATATAGTATGATTGCTTTATCTAATTCTAATTGATTAATATAATATATAAATATAATTACTGCCTCTAATCATATATTTATGGTAAAAATCATGTGATATATAGCATGCCCTTAAATTATAATAGATATCAATAATAATACCAATACAAACTAATATAGTTTTAATTATATACTATATATTATTGCAAATAAGTTTTTAATAAATTTTTACATTATATTACAATAAATAGCAATGATATATTTTTCTAATATTAATATTTAAAACAGATTTAAATTAGAGCATTATTTTATAGTAACAAATTACTATAGTAATTCAATAGCTAATCAAAATTAAACATATAACTATATACAGTCAACTTTCTTTATTTTGAACTACTGATTTTTACTATATAAAAATTTAAAAAAGTTTGGTTCTCAAAAAGTTATATATGATTAATCTGAACTTTATAATAAAATTTACAAATGTTTTAGTAGATTTTGTTTAGTTTAGAGAGAATTTAATAGTATTTAGATTAGAGAGAAGTGACTATAATATATTGCTTATTATTGTTCAATTAAAATTAGCTACAAACTTTCTAATTTTATAATAAAAAACAAAAAAGAATTTTACTAACCCAAAATATGATTGGTTACTATATATAGAGTCACAGGTTTCTATTTATAACTTTTCTTAAAATTATACTAAAGTTATACAAACATAACAAAATACTTTAATAAAATTTAGAAAAATCTTTAAAATATAAATAAAAAATAATAATATCTTTAAATTTTATTTATTAAATAAACTTATTTAGCACAAAATTTTGTATATAATTACAAAAAAATTTCCAAAAACTTTATATTCTATCTTTAATCTAAAAATTCTAACAATAATTGTTATTTTTTTAAAATAATAATTTGCAAATTTAGCTAATAAAATTAGAATTAAAATATATACATATTATAGAGTACAAGATAGTATTTATTGCTAATATTAAAGTTCATATAACATATTAGTTTAATTGCTATAGGATTATCAACAGCTATAAAATTATTTAAAATTTGTTTATATTAGGATTTAGATTAGAGTTAAAGCTAAAAGTTAGCATATTGTATAGTAAAATCATTCAAAAAAACTTTTTGTTAATATATAATAAATAGTTTCTTGTACAAATTTTTGATTTTTTTGAATTGATATTTGTTTGTTTTAATTCATTAAGTTTTAATATTAGCCAAAATTAGTATTAGCTATGATATTTATTTTTTAATATAAAAATATTAATAATTCTTTATCCTTTAGTTTGTTTAGCAGATAAAATTTGCTTGCTTAATTTTTAAATTAATAAAAATTTTTTAAATATTGATTTTAATTACAGTATATATTTTCTAAGTAAAAAATATTAAAATTATTAAAAGCTTTAGTATAATAAAAGTTTAAAGTTTTGTTTTTAAATTTTTACTATAAAACTTTTCTTTAAATTTTATATATTTTTGTCTATAAAAAAATTTTTTACTTCTAATACAAGTCTTAATTTTACGAATAGATCACCAAAGTTGTAATAATAAAAGTTGTTACCGGAATTCTTTATATAAACTACAATATTGTCTTAAAAACTATGTATAATTCTAAAACTAAAACTAAATAAGATTACAAAGAAATTGTAATAAAATTATTTAAAAAAATTTTTTTAAATTATCCATTTTCAAATAGGTTCTAATATACACTACAGGTGATTATCACCTGTAGTACAATAGCCAATCAAAATTTAAACATATAAATCAATTTTTGTATAACAAAAACAAACAAAACCAAAAAATTTTTAAAAAATTGCTTCTAACCTAGAAATTTGTCTATGAAACTACTTTTTTTTATACAAAAAAAAAATTTCTTGCAAAATTTTACTATATAGAAAGCACCTTTTTAATTCCTAACCCTTACCCTAACCCTAACATTAAAAAGGTTTGTTTTTTGTTTTAATAAAATGATTTATTTTTATTTATGCATTGTAAATTACAAATGATAATCACCTATAGTAAACATTATATTATTTCTTTTAAATATAGTCAACCCTTATTAATATTAACTTCATATTGGCAGATTTATGGAATTGAAATTGGGCTCTAAAAATAGTCCCAAAATTCAATTGTTTACAAAAATTTATTGGTCAGATTATAATCAGATGATCAACAAATAACTGATCAATATAAATAAACCTATTAGATAAGTGCCAACCCATTAAATCTTAGAAATAAGATGGTTTGATTTGCAAAATTATGTAAAAATTAGGGTCTTGAAAAAAGGTCCAATTGTGTAAATCTGCTAATATGTTATTAATATTAACCTTTTGTTAAGATCTATCTTTTATTAAGAACAAATATGCTTAAGCAATATAAAAACTATCTTTTTGTTATCAACTCTCATATATTATTCTAAATACTTCAAATACTATTTTCAAAACAGTAGGTCAATTGTGTAAACAGGTATGCACAGTAAATAATATTGAAAATTATATGCTAAATTATTAGTTATTCTCTTTATCTAAGTTAATATTTAAAGTCATAATATACTGTAAAAACTTAAGATTTTTACATGTTTTGGATACTTTATATTTAGTTATTTTGAAATAATCACTTAAATTTCTAATTTGTCTTTTATAATTGCTTGTATATAACCACTTGTTGTACATAATATAATTAAATACTAAAGAAAAATAATTAATACCAAAAGATAGATCATAGAATATATTTTTTTAAGCTTAATCCCAGCGCTTTTATCGCGCAAACCCTCTGTTTAAGCTACCTCCACTATGTACCCATCTCAGATAAGCCGTTCGGCTTGCCTTACGCCACCCAACCGACCTACCAGGTCCCTTTCTCCCATAGTGTTTCAGTTATTATCGACAGAGCTTCAGCTGCTCGGAAAGTTCACTATGTAAGGCTCATCCAGCTTGCCCTTAGCCGCCCAAATGTTGGGTTGCACCGCATTATTATACTTCCAGCAGGGATGATCGATCTTCCTCGATTCCCTATCCTGTTGGTACGTTACATTACACGGAAAATGCTGCCACAAGTTCATGAAGTATCTGTGGGCTCTTACTACGTTTTGTGACTTCAGTTATTTCCAAATCGGGTTCTAACTATCAAATTCAAATGCTGCCAAGCGGAATTGAACCGGCAACCTTCGAATGGAGACCTGGGAGTATAACCACTATGTTATCGACCCACAGGTCTATAGATCATAGAATAGATTACATTACTATAACAATAAAAAATAGCTTTTTTTGGTCAATATATAGTTGTTAAATAAAACCACAAGATATCAAGCTAATAAAATGCAAATTCTAGTCTTATCTTTCATCAACTAAAATTTCAAATAACAAAATGATAAAACTAATAAAACTGAGAATAACAAACTAATAAAAAATAAAAAACTGATTATATGACTGCCATCAATAGAAATTAAAAAAATTAATATTTTGAAAAAAATTAATTAGTAAATCATTTTAAAAAAAAAAAGATAAACCTTATAATAAACAAATCGGAAATTCATATATTTTTTCTTTAGTGTAAAAATGGTGCTTGCTTATGTATAAAAGTTTTTTTATTAAGTAACTCTTTTATATTGCTTAATTGAAAGTTGTAGAGCTAATTTTTGTAATTCTAATGGTAGTAAAATCATAAAAATCAGTTTGATAAATTATAAGATGTGAGTATTTTTTAATCATTTACTATAGAGTTTTTTTTTAAAAATGGAAGCACATGGCATTTTACTACTATATAAGGTAACTAGTTATATGCTCACTAATCTTTACTATAAAATTTTTACTCTTTAACTACAGACTACTAATTAATGTTTTAACTTTTATCATTTATATTCTAATAAATTTCAAAGCTATTTTTATAATTTAATAGTCAAAAGAAAGCTCAAGATCTAAGTTTCTTTTAACTATTAAAGTATAAAAATAGCTTTGAAATTTATTTTTTTTTTAACATTAGCCTGGTGAACATACCACTTTTTATTTATTAGTGAATGTAGTTACAATATCAAATGCTATTACTAATTCCGGCATTATAGTCTTACAATTAAAAAGTAGTTCGTTCAGTTACTCGAGGCACCTATCCGTGACCTGTTAGAGTAGAATTAGTCTTACATAGTACCAGGTTTTAAATATGACCCTTATACTAAATCACTGACTGAGTTCTACAGCTCGTCATAATCATCTCTTTTCTTAAAAACTTCTTCCACCTAGTTCCTGGCAGAATAGTTTGCCAACTAATAACTGTGTAATCAAAAAAATAAAAAAAAACAAAATATACAAAGGGTGATAAAAAAGAACGAAAATAAAGGAGTAAGAAAAATGAGGAGAAGCTACATAACCTAGATGAGAATCCAAAATAAAAAAAGGACAAAATGAAAAAAGCATAAAAAAAAATATGGCCTGATATATATATAGAAAAAGAAAAAAAATAAAGAAAATAAAGAAAAAAGAAAAGGAAAGAATATTCGAAAATATTCTCTGACAAAGAATATTTAAGAACATTCTCTGATAAAAATTATATAATGCTACACAAGGAACTGCCTCGCCAGAGTATTATATGTACGCAAAAGAAAAATAAAAGAACCATAGAATTTAATCTTTGCAGATCTGCCTACACCTATGCGCCACGTCTCATTATATGACTATTCCTGTTTATCTACCTATATGCTTTCTTCCTGATTAGGATAAGAACAACAATGCTGATCTTTTGGATGGAGTACACCGAATCTTCTACTTTTAGTCCAAAATTCCAAAAAAAAACTTTAAGCAAGAATATAATAGCAAGTGTATGGTTGAATATGTTTTTGTAACCAAAGAACTTTAAAGAGCATGTTGAATAACTCATTTTTTTAGTTCACTACCTAGCCAGGCTATAGTATCTTTGTCGATGAAAAAAAACTTCTACCAAAATTTCTTGTACCAAGAGCATCCACTGCCAATTATCTTGTACAACTGACGGCTCTGGCTTGCGTACTGAATATATAAAGGAGTCCTTCGAATAGAGTGAAAGGTTGACCTTTATAAAAACCAGTATTAGTAGCTGCTTCATCTTTTACTAAAAAATTGTTTGTTTTTCTTTTGTTCGGAAATTTGTACAAGTAATCGATGGGAAGTGTTGTGTTTTTTTATAATGAATAGCTTTGAAATTTATTAAAATATAGACAATGAATATTAAAATAAAAATATTAATCTGTTTGATTTCTATTGAGGGTAGCTTAAAAAGGACCCAAAATATATATAAATAGATCAAGTATTAGTTTGCTTATTTTTTGTTTTTTTTATACAGATCTTTTTTATTTATAGTATAGTCATACTTCCATATAATCATACCCTTGGGACTCAGAAATTTGGTGACTATGTAGAGATGTGACAATATAAATTTTTTCTATAAAATCACTTTTATATGAAAAATAAATTATAGTGAATATATAGAATTATAAAATTCGTAAGATTTAATCAAACTTTAACATCAATTTTTTCGATAACCAATAATTATAAAAGGCTTATAATATATTAAAATTTTAGCTAAATTGGATTAATAGTTCTTGAGAAATTGCTTGTATATGATAGTCAATATTTTTAAAAAAATTAATTATCATATACTAGTAATATCTCAAAAACTAACCATCCAATTTAGCTAAAATTTTAATTTATTATAGAGGAATATTGATATTATCTATGATATAAATTTTAGCTTTTTTTAGTTAATGGTTATTGAGAAAATTGATGACAAAGTTTGATTAAGTCTTATGAATTTTTTAGAACATATCCCTTAAACCATCTAGCAAGAAAATTTGTCTGCTAAAATTTTTTTATATTAGTTTTTATATAATTGTGCCCAATTTTCTAAGCCTGTCTCTCTACATTATTAAGCTAAAATTAGAGTTTGCTGTACAACCAAATGACTTTTCGTTTTACAGCCCTTTCATGTATTATGATGCAATAAAGCACATGATCACTTGCTATACATAAAATCGCATATATATTTATTACATGCATCTCAAAAAAAAATTATTGTTGTGTTATGTCTAAGACTTTGCCTTTTACAAATCTATCATCATCTCTTTTGGAAAATATAGTGATGTATGACAATGATGATAAATATGTACCAATTTCAACATTTCACTAACATTTTTTAAACAACTTGGATTCAGATAGCAAGAACAAGAATGAGAATACTGCAAACAAAACAAGTGTTCCCAACATAAACAAGCCCAAGCCCTCCAACTACCACTATCACCTATATTTGAACTATTGGTTCACCCAAGTTCTTTGCATCATATGAGTGTTTAGTTGCTACCATATATTGAAGTTAGTATCTCCAGACCAGTCGATTTTTTTTACTTTTTTTTTCTCTGTTCATGATGGACACGATAGTTGCCAATACGAACGAATACACTTCAATAAAAGATACAGGGGTTACCGGTAGACAATGGGAAGATATAACCCACAATGAGCTTCTTGTTTGGGTTGCTTTGGCTATCTATCAGGACTTTTCAAGTTGCTATCCCATAACCAATATTGGAATGAAGATCAGTAGAGACAATTCAGGAGTTCTGGCACAGTGGCATCCAACTTGCATATAAATTCACTTCTGCATCGTCAAATCAATGATTTCTATCTAGAACACATTTATTTATCCAAATTCATATCAAAAAGGATATCATTTTGACATAGTGGGTATAAATTTGTATTTGTGTCGTCACTCAAATGACGATAAATTTGTGTTTGCGTCGTCATTCCAGCATAGTGATATTATTTTTTGTATATCTAGAATACAATCTTTTGCTTAAATTTATATCAAAAAGATAACAAAATTTACGTTATCTTGCTTGCTATCATT
>QKWP01003219.1:9942-22587 GCA_003550325.1 Gigaspora rosea | reverse complement strand
TTTACTGTTGTGTGAGGTAAAGTTAATCCCTGGGTTTTGTGAATTGTGAGTGCAAAAGCGTTTTGAATGGGGAATTGACATCTAGATGCTGGATTTCCGTTGATGTCAAAATATGTTGTCTCTTTTTGTAGGTTTAGTTTGATGATATCGGTTGTGGTTGGAAAAGTGACTTTAATGGTATGGTCATTTATTATGTTTGTGATCACACCGATTGTACCATTGCAAATGTTGTGGTCAAATAGTTTATTGTTTAGGAACATAACCCTCGCACCTTCTTTTAAGATTACTTCATCGGGTAAGTTTGTATAGCGGTTAAAGTTTAAGTGTTTATTGTTATTTGTGTCAAGTAGGTTATGATTGAGGTGTCAATGGCTTTTGAGATTATTGAGTCGATTCCATATTCGTTGGTTGGAAGGTTATCGCAAATTAATTTATTAATTTCTTTGGCAGTTTCACGTATGCCTACAAGATGAGTAGAGGAGATAGCATCGTAATTGAGATTAGAGGTGTCGATTTTATCTTTGATCATTTTTTTTATGTTTCAGAAAGACGATTATATCGTAATTCTTGGAGTAGATTGTAAAAGTTAGGGTCGTTCCTTTGCCTTTTAGGTTGGGTTAGGAACAGTGGAAAGAATCTTTTCCAAACAGGAGAGTGAAATACGTATTGGGCATTTATTGGTGGCAATTGGAAAAGATCTCTGACTAGAAGTACGGGAATTCCTCCAAATAATTTTGAGTTATTGTGAATTGAGCTGAATAAGTTACTTATGAATGAGAATAAATCACTATAAACCATTGATATTTCTTCTATTATTATGGCTTCGAGTTTTTTTAGATTTTCTTTTGTATTTGGATCGTGAACTGCCAAGGTTTCATAATGTGAATGGGTTTGCCTTATTTTTAGTTCAGAATGAATCGTTTTTCCACCGACGTTTTGTGCAGCTACTCCAGTTGGCGCAATTACAATGTGATTGATTTTTTTTGAATTTAAGAGGCTGATGATTATATGTAACAGGTACGATTTACCTGTACTAGCCGATCCAGTTAGGAAAAAGTAAGGATATTTGCCTTGATGTTTCGGTCCCCAGGAGTTACAAAGAAGGTCATAAGTTAGATATTGGTCTTCATCTAGCATTAGTGTAAAATGTGAATCGATTGAAGGTGTTTTACGTTCTAGTGAAATTAGTTGGTTGAGGATTATTTCGTGGAGTTCCATGTTATTCAGGTTGGTAAGTATATTTTTCACTATTTCTTTATATGCAGTTGAGGTTCGGATTTGTTGAGATATAGTGGTGTTGGTTAACCTGTTTACTTCTCTTTCATAATGGTCAGGGTACAAGGATTTGAATCTTTCAAGATAGTTAGAATGGTTCTCAAAAAGTTCTTCTTCCGAGTAGCATAGAATTTTCATTATAAGATGTTGAAAGAAGAATAGCTCACCTAAGGTATAGAGTAATTAATAAAAAGTTTTTAGTTTACATTATTTAAATTTTTATATAATCTTTATCATTATTGTTATTAATTTTTAGTTTAGATTTAAAATTGCAATTGTCATATTTATAATCATTATTGTTGTTATAAAGCAACATATAATTTTTATATGACGTTGAGAGTTAAAATTTAAAGCTTACCATCTTCTACTTTGTAGTTTACGAATCTTAGAAGAAGGGGCTTTTTTCTTTTAATCACGTAACGATTGTTTTGGTCTCTTGTACAGGATTGTCTTGCGGATTGTGATAGTAGTGTAATTTTTAGGGTATAGTTTTTGAAGTATTCAGGATAAGTCATGCTCCTGAATTCATCTGTTTTTGGGCGGCTAAAGTATTTATCTATTGCATCATCCCAGTAGGGTTTTTCTTCATCATCGTCGTCATTCTCAAGGGCTCTTAGCTGTAGGTATATAGGTTTTACTGCTCTGGTACATAGATTTGAAGGAGCAGAGGGTAAGTATTGAACAGAGACTATTGATCGTGTTATTTGATATTGAAAAAGTAAGATTATTAATTCCATTGCCCCTAGTATTCTTGCTTGTATGTGAGTTCTATAGCTATCACAGTCATCAATGCTGAAAATTTCTGAAGGCTCGGGTTTTGTTACATATTTTGTTACATATTTTGCAAATCCTGTTGTAGTAACATATTGGAAATTGATACGGCCTTGCCATATTATTAAGGTTTCTGGATGGTAAGGTACTATCCATCGGTCTTCCTCTTTTGTTCTTTTATATATGTATCTTAGTGAGCGACTATCTCTACGTGTTGTATCCGATAGAGGTTGGGGGAAACCTTTCCTGCATGGTATACCGTCGAAGATGGGACTACCGCACTTATCTGGGTGGCATCTATATCGATATCAAAATGTGAAATAAAGGTATTAAATAAACAATTAATTAATTTTTTTATTTTTTTAATTTTTATTTATTTATTTTATTTATTCTATTTATTTTATCTATTTAGATTAAATTATGAAAATATATACGTATATGAAATCAAGTTAGAATTTAAGAAAAAAATAAATTGTATTAACCTGTGAATTTGATATGTTGTAACCAAATGATATAGTTCTGGTTCCTGATTTTGGTCTGGTAAATCAGCCTATATTGTATTTCTTTCGATTAATTCAGGGATCTTAATACTTGTATAAGAGAAGCCGTGGGTATGTATAGTGCCTCTATTCTGGAATTCGTATCTCTCAAAATAATTTTCGAGTTTACCCCATTGTGTTAGTTTAGTATTTTTCCATAGCTTGTTACGTATATTAGTAAGCTTATGGTGATAGAATAAGTAAACATGTAGTAAACGGTTTGTCGGTAATGGGTCTCTGTTATCAGTTAATAATAGAATTTCTTTAAGATGATTCCATTTATCTTCTGCCATAGTCATTGTGTAGATGATTTGTGGCAAACCATAAGATCAGAGCATTGTATTTACTTGGAGTTCCTTTTTTGAAATAAGGGGCAGCGGTTCTTAAGCTTGATCGTATGGTAGTTGTTTTTGATTTTTTGATTATTGGTCTGCCAGTATACACACTTTTTGCTGTGAATACAACAGAAATTTTGGATAATAATCATGATTTTTTTTAAATTAGAAGTTCAGAAAAAAGGAAAACCCCAAATATACAAAAATTATATAGGTATATGTATATATACATATATATTTATATATATTATGTACGTACATAAGTATCTATATACATGAGATGAAACGATGCAACTTATTGTAAAAACAGTGTTCAAATAACAAAAGTATACCTATAAGGTCAGCTCTTGTTGGTGATGTTCTCTTGATATGCTTTTTTGATTAAGTAGTCTACAATTGTATTGAAAATTACGTCTTTTTTCTAGGTTCAAGTATGACCAGTGCGGCCAGTACCAGTGTAATCTGAACCTGGGATCAGGGCAGAGCATTCTGAGTTTGATATACTTTCCATAGCTTTCTGTGCTTGAGTGAAGGTCTAGTTGGCTACATATGTTTTCGTAATGACCTTTTCCAGTAAGAAATAGGTCAGAAAAAATCATTGCTTCGAGGTCGGGGTCACCATAAGATACTGGTAGTGTCAAGTCATCTAAATTCATAAAACTGGCCATAAGTCTTTTATATCTTAGGTCTTCATTATGTATTTCAGAAGGAAATGCATTGTTTGGGATTACGAGGTCAGGGATTGTGGAGTTGTTTCATAATGGAACGGTGTTATTGTTTTCTTGAGATTGACTTGCTAAAGGTAAAGGAATTGGTGAAGGGTTTGACGGAGATGGATAAGTGATATTAGATAAAAGCGTGTACTGACGAAATAATGGATTATTTAATTTTAGCCAATTGCTGGCGATGGGAAGAGTTTCATGGTACCAGCGTGCTGGTTCATTTTGGTCTAAGAAAGCACCAATTATGCCAGAGAATAATTCAAGT
The DNA here is from genome assembly GCA_003550325.1 of Gigaspora rosea. Taxonomy (NCBI): domain Eukaryota; kingdom Fungi; phylum Glomeromycota; class Glomeromycetes; order Diversisporales; family Gigasporaceae; genus Gigaspora; species Gigaspora rosea. Next base: position 18,680 of record QKWP01003219.1, on the reverse strand, counting down.
GCATGGAGGTTTTTGCTCAAGAAAAAATCACCCTGTAGAAATCGGTATGTGGTATAGGGATTTGATCCTGGAGTGCGATCTAATGAACATGTCATGTGGATCGGTGAAAGATATTTTTTGTGTTTCATCAGTACCTGGCTTATTTCACGAGGTACTTCTGATAGAACAGGTGGAAATCTTCTGTTTTTTGGGTTTTTACAGCATCTACAGATGGCTATTTTACTAGGTTTGTTGGTAAAATGGCAAAGGTAAACGGGTATATTAGGAAATGCTATAGATAAAGTGTAATCTTCATTTGGATCATACGTTATTCACTGTGTTGAGGACCGATACATCAAAATCGAACAGTAACAGCAAGGAATATGAGGGTGATCATGCAAAATGTTAGTTTCGAATTGGTTAAGAAGTTTTTTTAACATAGGTGATGGTCTCCAGAATGGGAAAGCTAATAATGAACCGGTTGATTGGTTATGTTGTGATGTTGGCGCAGGATTGTTCATAATGAATTGGTTTATTTCGTTGCGATAAGTGTAAGGTTGGAAGATAGTAATGTTACTTGTGTTTGAGTTTTCTTCATTTAAGTTTGATGGGATAACACTCTCATATTCATGAATAGAGAAGCGTTGAATAGAATAATTCAAGTTTCTACTCATATTTAGGATTGCAGAATAATTCGGGTAAATTCAAAAATTGTATATTAAAACGGGTAATATATGTATTTTTTTTTAATATTAAATTTTTATTTTTTTGATTTACTTTACAAAAGGATTTTCAACGTTAACTCGATGGAATACAGTCGAGTCATAGTTTTTATATGCGATTTACAGGCCAAGGTTGATATCTTATTTATTCATGTTTTTTTTATTATTAATGTCAAATAATACATTTTATTTTCATTGTTTAGGTAAAGAAAATAAAACAAAGAGGAAGTATTTAATTAATCGGAGCTGCATTTCGAACATACAAAAACAGATAATCGGGTGTATTAAAAATATTTATTATTCTTAGGGTGTGTCTTCATCATCGGGATTATTTGTTTGTTCTTCATCTGAATATAGTCCGTCGTTATCTGTTTTAACTGTGGTACGTAAGTGTTCAGCAGAATTTTCGTCTAATCGAGTTAAATCTATTGCATTATGTCGAACTTCTGCATTATGTTGAACTTCTGCATTACATTGAACTTCTGCATTATGTTGTTGAACTTCTGCATTATGTTGTTGAACTTCTGCATTATGTTGAACGTTTGGACTTTTATTTTCTAGATTTTTGAGTTATTAGTAGAATTTATCAATAGCAAATTAGCATAATCGTCATTATTTTTATTTTATTATCTATTATTACGGTCGTTCTTCACACGATTATATAATCATAACACAGTAAATCGATTTTAGAACGTGTATATAAAGGGGTACAGGGTTTTCTTTTTATAAACCAAAAGATAATTTGTTCAAACGCTATTATTTGGAAGAATGATTATATTTTTATATTTTTATTTCTTATTTATCTATTTTCTTATTTTGTTTTTCGTTTTTTTATTTATTTTTTATTCGTTTATTTATTTTTTAATTATTTATTTATTTATCTTTTTATTTAATCTTATTTATTTATCTATCTTTTCTATCATTAAATTTTTATTATCATCTTATCTTTAATTTTGTTGACTTGTTTATAGCAGATTTCAATCTTTTCGCCCTCAAGGAGCTTTCTTCTTGCGGGTCTTCGTTTATATTCTTTGTCACATTGCGAGGTTGTTTTTTATTAGGGCGTGGACTAAATTTTTCTACTAATTTTTCTAACTCTTTGTTTCTCGATTTTCTATCTTTTATTGATTTATCATCACTTGTTTTAGAGTTTCCTTGGTTCGGGTAAGTCTATTCAATTACTTCACTTAGCATGCACACTGACTTTTTCAACGTTACTAATTCACTAGCGACTGAGATTATAGGTTGACGTTTCGTGGCATCAGCTACATTAGCATGGCGACCTTTGGGATCATACTTACACAAAACGGACATTGTAACCTGGGACGAAGTCACGCCATTATAAGATTCTCTCTTTAGACGGAAAGCAGCATTATTACCTTCTGGAGTGCTAGGGTCTTGAACTGGAGCTGTAAAAATACCAAAGGGCAGAGATATGAGGAGATCGTACATTGACAGGTAATCTTCTAAAGTTTGAATTTTAAGAGGGGTATTCTGTTCGATTGTAACCTTAGTAAAAAAAAGAAGAAAAGATAATAGTAATAAACGTAAATAAAAGATAATTAGTATGTAATTTGGTTGTATAATATTTAACAACGGTTATTTTAATTATTCAGTAATGACAAATATAACTATTATTTTACATTTAGTTCACCTATAACAAAAGTAAATCGGTCGATTATTAACGATATGCTGCCTTTTGTGACTTCCTCTACTAACGTTGTTTCGCTGAACCTAAAAGCTTTAAACACGTATTCGACGAAATCATTGGATCCAGTCCTACACACAGCACTTCTGCTACAGATTTTATTTGAGCCCGATACGTTTTTGATATAAGATATAGCACAAAAAATAGATGTCATGGTTTTTTTTTTTTTAAAAAAAAAAAGCTATTTTTTTTCCTTACTTTGTTCGTTATTAAATCAATCGATACTGAAAAATACGTATCTTTATATAGGTTTTTTTGAATGAAAAAAAGAGATAATTTGATTCGAATGAAAAAGCCTAATAATAGATATAGTATCTCTTGTTTACGGTAATAATCGTATACTCTTTGTCAAAAAAACACTGTTTACTGCAATTTGTATAAACCCCTGAAGAATCCCTTGATAATTTAAATAAAACTCGCTTCTTAAAAATATAAAATTATATTATCACGTGTTATTTATGCCCATTTATTCTTTTAATAAAAATATACGACGATTCCACGCATAACTTATGCAGAAAAATAAAACAAAAAATATTATTCGAGTATGCTGTTGATTATATTTGTTAATAAATTAAAAATTTTTCACAACATATGCATTCATTAGCAATCGTTAAATCTAAAAATCGAAGGATTTTTTGTTTGTTAGATGGCCGCCCTTTTTTTAGAAATCAAGTAGCATAGAGAAATAAGTAAATTTAAGAGCTCTCTATTGATCGAGTTGTTGAGACTATATCAAATATTAAAAAAAAATAAAAAACGCAATTATAAGCAGTGTTTAGCATTTATTAAAGAAGTTTACATATGGTTCCTTTTAAAAATGCAGCGCGCAACATGGAAATTTCAACAAAATAAAATGCGACATAATAGATAATTAACTATGCCGCGAAGTTTTTTTTTTCTGATTATTTGTTTTGTCAGACAGGGTCAGGTTTGCTATTATAGTCAGAACTCAAAATGCTTCATGACTGGACCATATGGCAACTGTACATCGTTAGAGAGGAAATGGTAAAAATTCATAAGCTTTATTATTTGTTTTTTTAAAATAAAAATACATTTAGAAGAAATCTTATGCATTCAGGAGATCTAAACATATTCAACATTTTAGTAATTTAGTAAATACGCTATATATTTTTTGTTACGCAGAGAAACGATTTGTTTTTCATTTTCAATTTCAAAATTTCAAATCAAATTAATTAAAATTTTTCTATATATACAACAGCAGCCCGACAAGCGAAAATTTTTTTTAAGCGCTATGAGCATAAAAATATAGCATGTGCAGCTATATCGAAGAGCAAATTACTAGCGCAAAAAAAAGAGTACCTTCATACAATCGGTTGATTTTCGTAACACCCAAAAATACTAAAAAAGGAGGTTGCTTAAAGCCAGGTACATCACGAGATTTCCTGATTATCGGGTAATCACGGGATGGACGATTTTTAATCGTACATAACGATAATCTAGCGGTTGAAAACAATGGGCTTTTTTTTCTTTTTTACAAATCTACGACATAGGTTTTACTTGCAATATTAAAAGGACGTTCTTCTAAATAATTTTAACATATTGCAAATCAAAAAAAAAATTAAAAATAAACAAAGCAAAAACGATAAATATCGTTAGCTTTTTTTTATTACAAGTTCAAAAAAAATCGATCCGCAGGAGTAACTTTTTCTTAGGGTTTTTTTTTTTTTTTTTTTTTTTTAATAAGCCCTTTTCTTAAATAAAAACTATAAGATGAACGTTGAAAATATTGAGGATTTAAGTGATAAGGAAAATCTAGTAACATCCGAGATATGTGGAGTTTTAGTTAATTAGTTCAAGCACAGAAATTTTTTTTACTGACGAACATACAACATTTTAGCTTGCATATTATATTCGCACGAATGATAAAATCGAGTTATATACATCGTCACGTCTCACCACTAATCAAAGACGTACATTACTTTTTAATGTCAAACAACCGTTTGAAGTTCAAGAGCAAGATTTCGACAAAGAGTGGTGGCCCCTTGTCACAGATGTGTGTGCAAGGTACAGTTCTAGAAACTATAACAATGGCAACTCATGGGTTGCATATGCATGCCGATTTACTAAACATAATCAGTCAAGCACTCGTAGCAAAGGTGTTTCAAGCGAAAAACGTAGGAAAACGAAAGTTCGTTCACCAGATTTATGTCATGCAAAAATTAGGGTTTCACGATTTGTAAAGGAGCAAAAAATACTTGTTGAACAATATCCAAATAGTCTCGACCACACACATACCATCGAAGAAAGTGAAATGCTGAAACGTTCTCAGCTTGTTCGTAACTTGGTTGAGAAAGAAGCTATTAAAAACTACCTGTCACCAGCTATCGTTAACGCAGTCAAGGAGTATGCAACCAAGAGGTTAGATCTCGGTGCCAGCGTAAAAGAATTGAAGCGAATGGAGGTTTATAACATCAAAAAAAAGGTTTATGGACCCAAAATTCATATCTTATAGGCAATCAAAGTTTAGATTTAGATATTGAAGAATCCATTCTTTTTTTAAAAAAAGAAGGATATCAAGTAGAACGTTATGGCCAATCGGCTCAAGGTTTCGTTTTTGCACACCCATATCAGTTAGAAAAGCTTGGTCATTTTGGATAGTTAATGTTGATTAATTCAACGCATAAAACTAACAAATATGATTGGAGATTGTTTACGCTATACGTTTGGGACAACCACGGCTCCTGGTGCGTTGGGCGCATTTTTTTGTTAGTGATAAAACCAGTGCGATGGTTGCAGAGGCTCTCCAAATAGTTCGACGCTTTAGAAGTTCTTGGATGCCCTGTTATTTTCTCGCTGATCAAAGTAATGTTGAAGAAAAGGGATTATTAGGGCTTTTCCTGGATTACCAAAAGGTGAACAGGCATGTGACATTCTTTTTTGCACTGTTCATGTGGTTCGTACTTGGATGCATAGAATTTATGAACCAAAGGTTCGAGGCAAAATGATACACGCGATGCATAAAATAACCAAAGCCGGATGTAATGAACTTATCAAGGAGGCAGTTGATAACTATCAGGTTCCTGACATTAAGCGATACATAACACGAAATTACACTAAAAATACAAATCAATGGGCCCTTTGGTCCCGCCAGCATTCCCCTCTCCTTTTACAAATAACATCAACGAATGCAGTCGAATCATTTCATAGTGAATTAAAGAGATTAACGACTTCTTATCACGGGTTAATAGGTAGCTTTTATACATTGGTTTATGTTTTTTTTTTAAAAGCATAGCTTAGGGTTAGTTTTGATAATAAGAGTATGAGTGGATTTTAATAAGATTTATATCTTAAGTCGAGGTTTTAATTCTAGCTTCATTCGTAACAAAAAGTTGAATGAATTTTATTAAATTTTATTTTATTTTAGTACACAACGTTTGCAAATATTAAAGAAAATACTAAGATTTTATATTATTTTATTAGGCGCTTGTAACAAAGTAGTTACACTCGATACGAAAAAGCGATCAGATGCAGAAAGTGCGGCCTTTGAATTTCGCACCAAGCAAATTTCGGCTTTTGGTGTAGATTGCGAAACCCTTAGTCAAATCCATAAGTTCCCGTTCCCTATACAACAACTAATTGTTAGTGAAATTTATGCTGTAGATAAAAGGATAGAAAAGGGTAAGGAAACACCAGGCCTTATGTCTCCCAAATGCTATTGTTATTTTTTCCATCAGTACTTGCTTCCGTGCCGGCATATGTTTCATGAACAATTATATGGAGAAAATAAATTGCTGACGCTTAGTGCTTGAAAAGAGGTTCAACAAATGTTTATAGAGAGTGGATTCGAAGTGTATTTCAATTGTGAGTTGGTGGAAATTGATTCGCCCAAGAAAACGGAGGCCGAGAAGGCTGCAGATAAATGGCGCTTAACGGTAAACGAGTTAATTGAAAGAACGCGTAATGCTTATTGGAGGGTTGAAGAAAAGGGTGATTCAGCACAAAAGGTTGCGTTTATTGAAACATTAACATCATCTTTGAATGTAGTCTTAAACCCGAAAGACAAGACAATGTAAAATAAGTGTCAAGTAGACATCTCCTTGATTTCTTGGGTTTATAAAAAATAAAAAAAAATAATTCCAGCGTAATTTCATGTTTGTTGTATAGTCTGCACAAAAACAAATACTCTTTATTAACAATAAAACTTAAAAAGAGGCGCATTTATAAAACAAGTTCGATATATGTCTTACTAAAATCCTGTCACAGGATTTAATGTGACTAGTATACATAATTTTTCATTAGCAAAAATGAAAGCTGGAAGCGTGATAATTTACAAATACTATAATCACACATTTTCAGGTGGTCGATCTTGCCCTTCAAAAACATATGCACATACGCCATCAAACATTATACCCAATATTTCTTTACTCAGCGCTTTTTTAAAATATTTAAATACGATATACATAATTGAAATTAAAATTCTACATGTATTTAAAATAGCAATAAAATTCTTTGAAAAACTTTCAAATAATTATCTTGAACTACTTGCTGACAAGAAGATTTTAATATTGTCATTAATGTTGGTGAATCGCCAAATTCTAAAATATTTCAAGCACATTCAGGAATTTTAAAATATAGATCTTTGTACTTTTGCAATCAATTAGCAAATATCGGGAAAGATGAGAACAATATTAAAACACTTAGTTTAAAAAACCTTACAACCAACAATTTGAGATTTTTGAATCAGAAAACTTTTTTTCGCTTCAAGAAAATATATTAATATCACTTATTAGCCGATATAATTTACAAATGGAAGAAATAAAAATTTGAACGATATCCAAAAAGTCTCAACCACACACATACTACGAGCAATTCCCAATTCAATAACATGGTTCCAAGTATTTTTTTTTGCTCTTTCATGAATCGTATGAATCGTGAAACCCTGGTTTTTGTGTGATATAAATCTGGTGAACGAACAAAAATTTCCTACGTTTTTTGCTTGGAATAGTGGTGAGACGTGACGATGCGTTTGTGCGAATATAATTCGTCAGTAAAAAAAATTTCTGTGCTTGAACTAATTAACTAAAACTCCACATACCTCAGATGTTACTAGATTTCCTTATCACTTAAATCCTCAATATTTTAATGTTCATCTTACAGTTTTTATTTAAGAAAAGGGCTTATTAAAAAAAAAAAATAAAAAAAAAAAAGCCCTAAGAAAAAGTTACTCCTGCGGATCGATTTTTTTTGAACTTGTAATAAAAAAAAGCTAATGATATTTATCATTTTTGCTTTGTTTATTTTTAATTTTTTTTTGATTTGCAATATGTTAAAATTATTTAGAAGAACGTCCTTTTAATATTGCAAGTAAAACCTATGTTGTAGATTTGTAAAAAAGAAAAAAAAGCTATTGTTTTCAACCGCTAGATTATCATTATGTACGATTAAAAATCGTCCATCCTGTGATTACCAGATAATCGGGAAATCTCGTGATGTACCTGGCTTTAAGCGACCCCTAAAAAAGGCGAAACCGAAGAACATCAATTACCATAAATAGACATAAAACCAAACAAAATTTAGTATAATGTAACACCAACGAAATACGATTACTTCTAAGCGCTAAGGGGTGTGTCAGATATTAGCTGATATCAATTTACTATAAAGCTGCCTTTCCCCCCACCTGAGATATTCTATAGCGTGCTCGGCCAATCAGATAACACTTTAGATTACACAAATATCGGCAAAAGTTTTATTATCGAATACATAATAAAAATATATGGGCACTGTTCAATAGAAAAGGGGGAAATCACTTTTTTAAATCTGGTCAAATTGACCAGATTTAAAAAAGCGATTTCCCCCTTTTCTATTGAACAGCGCCCATATTATATATAGATTAATAAAACAAAATACTTAAAGACATGACACACTGTAAAGCAAATTCATGCTACAACCAAATTTTATATCATAGAATTATTTAAAATTCCATTTGTTAAAGTGTCTCCATAGGAAGTTAAAAAAAAAAATTCTATTTGGGTTCATTTCATGGACACTTATATGTCGAAATATCATTCTTTTATTATACCACCCAATTCGTATCTATTATGTCAATGTGATCAGAGCGAAACGTGATTAACTAACTAGCAACGTAACCCGTGGCTTCGCTTTTAAAAATATTTACAGTCACATTTTCTAAAAAGGCTTTTGTTTATAAGCATGATCCGTTGATACAAATAATTTGGCGAAGTTGGGTATTGTGATGAATTGATCGGACTTAGATATCTAAAAAACAATTTATACAACAAATCAATAGTAAATAAATTGTTAAATTTAATCACGAAACCACGAGATTTTAATTCATCACAATACCCAAT
>QKWP01003218.1:0-28727 GCA_003550325.1 Gigaspora rosea | reverse complement strand
CCACTTCTCTTATACTTAATATACATCTTGTACTGGGATTTCTTAGGAACAGAAACCTAAGGATAGCCCTATTTTAGATTATTAATAAAGAAACTATTTATCTTAATAACACCAAGTTTATTATCAAGTAATAGTAAAATCGATAATTCCTCATTGAATACTCTTATGAACTGCCCTTAGAGAAGAGCATAATTTCTTACAGACTAAGGAATTATACCTACCTCTTGGACACCGCTATAAACCGATAAAGGATCCCTGTAGCCGTGTCGTTGTTATAGTAAGGAGTAAAAGAAGGCCTCCCTACTGTAACATTAGAATAACAATAATAAATAGAATCCTTATAATTTCGCTATATATATAAAATAATTACATAAAGAAGGGGTATCTCTCCTGAATAAAAATACCACAGTTGAGTTAAACACTTCGAAATTATAATAGTAGAAGTATTACTCAGTAGGTTATTACTTATCCTAAAAGTTTCGTCCATAATAATGGCATGATCAGCTAATTTACAACCTGCACTGTACTTGTGCGAAATAACACCTATGAGTATTAATTCGGAACACAGGTTTGAAACAAGCCAATGATTAATTTAGCAAGGATTTTTAATAATAACTTGTATTTGACTAAATTAACTATTACCGGTAGCTTGCCTCAGACTGTGTTCCAAACAACTCCTATATTCAAATGCAAGATAGTGTTCCATGTGAACAACTATTTAGTTTAGCTGGATTAACAGCTACTAAAACATGAAATTCTCTTGATAATGAAATAGTTCAAACTGTTTTATGTTTAAAAACTTGTTTTACTAAAGGTTTAACATTCTAAATTTTATCTCACAAAATTTTTTTTTCCTGCTTGCAGGTTTTTTTTTTATACACATATATAATTTTTTACGTATAAAACTTTTATACTATAACATTTTATACCGATTAAAATTTTTTTTGATTTTAACTTGAAAACTAGCCAGTAACTTTATTTTCCTGTATCCACAATTTTTATAGAAATCTTTAAATAATAAAATTATATACTAAATAAAGTATAAGATTAAATGTTTGATGCAGTCTGTGAATTAGTTGTCATGATGATTTATAATAAGTAAAAAAAACTATTCCTAGGTTTAATAAGTTTAAATTATAGTAGCTTCACTTATACTGCAGTATTAATCACTTACTAGAGTTAACAAAGGTGGTACCTCGATCTATTCTTTAATTAAAGGCCATTCAAATCGAATCTGAATGCTACTTTGTATATAACTTGAATCTGGACGAATCTGTATTTAACTATTCAATCCGGATTCTATATGAATCAGTTGGCAAACGGCCAACGGCCAATTGGCTAATATTTAAATTTCAGTCAAAAATTTCTAATATACACAATTTTAAAAAAGAATATACTGTATTAGAAAGTTGTTACGGTTTTATTACTGTATAAGGTATGATATTAAAATAAATTATAAGGTATTAATAAATAAGAAAAAAATTTTAATATTTATTTTTTTTAACAAATAAGATTTTAGTACAGTGCAATATTGATTTCTATATTTAATATTTACCGATTTATTAAAGTTTTTATCGATCGACAGCAATCTTTACGTACATACGCATACATGCTGATATTATCTTGTAGCGGCATTTATCTTAAGATATATTGATAGAAGTTATTTGAAACTAATTTTTTTTCAAAAAAAGAATTTGTATGCCTGTTATATTAATAATATTAAAGTTCATAGTATTTGTCATAAGCTTATGCTAAGAAAAAAATTAAGTAATTTGTAACGAACAGGTATTATTCCAAAAAAGATAATATTTTAATAGTACTTTTAACATTTTTAAAAAAATTTATTATTTGGATCGACAGTGATCTTTATGTTCATCTTACATACTGATTGCAGCTATCCAAAAATATTTTGTATCAGCTTACATGTTATGTCAAATAGCATTTACTTTAAGCTATATTATTATTAGTTAGCAATGACTATGTAAAAATAAAAAAACTTGTTTTTTATCAAAAAAAGAAAAAAAGTATGCACGTTATTACCGACACGATTTGGAGTTACATTTGTCTAAGCCATTATAGTGGCAGTTGCCTTAAAATCTCTTTTTTTCAAAAAGGGAAAAAAGTATATACAATATTAGTGGCATTTATCCTTAACCATAATAGTGCGGTTATTCGAAAATTTTTTTCTTTTTTAATTAAAATAAATAGTATAATTAAGAATGGAAATAGTAGAGTAATAGAGTATATAAAAACACTATGAATTTTTTTCCTAATTCGTAATGGTAGATTTTACAAAAAAGAGGATTTATGGTAAACATTTTGTCAATTATCGATCATGAATCTAACAGGGGAATACTCTAATAAAAAAATAAATAAAAAAATCTTAACCAAATTTGTATTATTTATATTACTGTTATATGAGAACACCGCATATGTAACCTGATATAATAGTATACTTTTATTTTTTTTTTATTAAATATATGGCATTCATAAATTTTTATGTATTTGACAGACATGTAAATACTAACAATATTATATTAATAAAAATTTTTTTTATGCATGTAATATCTAATCGGCTTGTTAATTTACTTTAATGTTTTCATATATTAAGACAATTCTTGTCTTGAATCAGTGCAAGATTGAACATCTGGCGTGCCCAATTATGATTATATTAAAAGTGACAAAATATCTTTTAACTAATTTTAGCTATAATATTCATATTTACGAAGTTAATTAAATGATGTTATTCCGCTATACTAATATACTATAATATTTTCTAAACCGTAATTTACGTAAGACTAAAATTATCAAATGTATTAATTATAGCTCTTTTATATCATATAAGCAAATATTATAAAATTGAAAAGCTTATTGTAAAAGTATTAAATTCTTTATACTTTATGGTCCGGTCTAGCTCTATTCGGTCCTACTCGCAGTTCGGTCTGGTTTTTTAAAAGACTGGACAGTCTTTTAACCAGGACGATCAGACGGACCGATTAATAGCCCTATTATAAAATAGTCACTATTTCTTATAATTAGGTTTATAATAATTTATATCATGTAACAAAAATAAAATTTTTTCATAGTATATTAATCTTGCACACTCTTTAAATCTACCAAATATAGGCGCTAACTTATATTTATTGAAAAAGAACTTAATCGAACTATATATTACGAGTTACAATAAAAGGCATAACAATTAAGATAAATAACGTTTATTTTTTACTTTTCTTTTTGTTTTCTTTTTTGGTTATCCTATCACTTTTTTTTCATTTCTTAGGTTGACTTTCCTCTTCTTCGTCTTTCTTGGTTAACCTAACACTTTTTTTTCTTTTCTCAGGTTGACTTTCCTCTTCTTCGTCTAATTCTGTATCTTTTTCATCATCATCATGATCCGATTGCTCCTCTTCTTCATCTTGAGCATCCAAGTCAATATAAACTGACGATCCCGGGGTAGCTGCAGCATTACGGTTAACCGAGGGGATCGTAGGATCAACAACTTTCGGAACTTGATTTGGCTTAGATTCAATATCATCAGCTATAATGTCAATAATTGATTGAGCACCAGGAGTAGTCGAAGAATAATTCTCTTGAGCATTATAGGTAACAGCCGCGGTTTTCATATAGTCAACATCAGTTGCTTCAATCATCATCTTGCCAGATGTTGAAATTTTAAAGAGACCCGATACAAGATACGTACTGCCTAATTTAATATTCGAACCTGAATGGCCCAAATAATTTTGAAATCTCGAGGAACCCGCATGGTAAAGAACTGTTATTTGCATATTTACACTAGAATTACTAGTAACAGAATTATATTCAGTACACTCAACACCGAAATGGATGAATTCTCTGAGCTCTTTAGGCTTACGATTAACAACCACGGAAAACATGCAATGAGGGATGCATGGAGGAATATTGGTAGTATCGAACTCGCGACTAGGGTTATTATCGATGATGCTCACATATGTGACGGTGACACATTGTTCTGAATTTTCAATGACAAATTTACTCGAAATAAAGACTAAATCACCACCCGTAAATATTTTAAGTTGCTCATTAGGTGAAAAAAATATTTCCACTTAATCACTTGCGACGTTTCTTTAGTGAGATTATATTTTGCTTGGCTATACGAACACGATTGGTTATTTCTTGCAGAAACGATAGCAACAATAAGCGCAACATGAGAAGGCATTTTATTTCTTTTAACTAATTATAAGGCGATTATATTATATATGATTTTAAGGGACAGTACTTTTATTACGAGATAAAAAAAAAGCACTACAGGTGAATTAAACGGTTGATTTAGCAATGTTATGTATTTAATATATGTATAAGCGTTGGTAATCTACCTTGACAAAGGCGAAACTATCACAAATTTTAATTTTTAATTAGAAGAGGCTTTTACTGGCGGGTTCTCCTTAGCAGATAAGGATTTATATACTTTTCCTTTCGAATTAGATCTTACCCTTTTACTTTATTCCTTCACGAACCTTCTTTGTTAGCGTTTGCCTTCCAGCAATACAGCTTAAGCCTCATCATAGATTGTACGCATAATTAATCTTCTGAAAATTAGGATCACCAAACCAGTTTATAATATCAGGTGAGGTAAACCGTAGCCATATATCATGTTTACACATAACAAGACAATTATCAACATTATAAACCAACGGCCCTTATTAGAAATTAAATTGGTTTTTTTTTTTTGTTACTTTCACATATTTGGTCATGAATTTAGACCAGAGATGCACCGAAACCTTTTTTGTCATTTTTGAAATTTTCGGGTTTTGGATTATAGCTTCCGAAACCTTATCCGAAACTTGAAACCTCAACCAAAACCCGAAAACTCAACCGAAACCCGAAATCTCAACTGAAACCCTGAAACTGCCAGAACATCAATAATTTGTTGGTTTTTTTCTCCAAAGTTAGAAAGTTGGCGCCGAAACTCTTTGTGCCAAATCTGAAAGTCTCGAGCTTTGGTCCGAAACTCGAAACCTCACCTGACACCTGAAACCTCATTCGAAAACCAAAACCTCACCTGAACTCTAAAAACTACCCAAACTTCCATATACGTTTATTGCATCAATGTATTATATATCTCTTTCAAATGCACTAATGTATGCTATGTATCTCTCAAACATACATTAATCACATTGATGTATTTTATATATCTCCTTAAAAAATATAATAAAATTTGAATATCCAGCACCATCCAGGCTGGAATGCATCCAGCAATTTATTGCACGCGTGCAGTCCTTTTTGCTATTACGATTTACAAGTATAACAAGAAAGGTATAATTCCGGAGTTTATATTCTAATAATCAAGGTTGTTCTTGCAAGCATCAGTTTTTTTTAATTTATTATGCAAAAACTGTAAAATAACAAGTAATAATAAGTAATTAGTATGTCCATATCTAAGTTAATGCTGAATTAAATAAATTGTTGGAATCAAAAGTTTTTTTAACAAATATTTATTGATTCATCATTGGCAAATTTTTCTATCGCCCTAGAATTTTGAAATCAATTGTATAATGTTATGATATTAAAAATAAATTTGACCAGCTTTAAAAAACCCGAACAGACCGAGGCAGTGAAAAAAAACATAATAAAAAAAATGATCTATATAATGTTATAATTTATTCAAAAATAATTTTACATTTTGGGTTCATTAAAAATAAATCAACTCTATAATAAATTCTAAAGGCTTCAATATTATATTTTGAGTTTCGGATCATAGGTTTGGGTTTCGGATTATAGTTTCGCAGTTTCAGATTTCGGAGTTTCGATTTATGATAAAAAATCTGAAACTAGTTTCGGATTAGAACCCTTCTGAAACTATATCCGAAACTCGAAACCTCAACCAAACCCCGAAAACTCGACCGAAACAAGAAACCTTAACCGAAACCCGAAACTGCCAGAACTTCAATAATTTATTGGTTTATTATCTCCAAAGTTAGAAAGTTAGCACCGAAACTCTTTGTGCCAAATCTGAAAGTTTCGGGCTTCGGTTTATAACTTTCAAAAATTTATCGACACCCGAAACCTCGTTCGAAAACCGAAACCTCACCTGAACGCTAAAACTACCCAAACTTCCATATACATTTATTGCATCAATGTATTATATATCTCTTTCAAATGCACTGATGTATGCTATGTATCTCTCGAACATACATTAATCGCATTGATGTATGTTATATATCTCCTTAAAGAATACAATAAAATTTGAATATCCAGCGCCATCCGGGCTCGAATGAATCCAACAATTTATTGTACGCGTGCAGTATTTTTTGCTGTTATGATTCAAATGTATAACAAGAAAGGTATAATTCCGGAGTTTGTATTCTGATAATCAAGGTTGTTCTTGCAAGCATCAGTTTTTTTAATTTATTACGTAAAAACTGTAAAACAATGAGTAATAATAAGCAATTAGTACGTCCATATCTAATTTACCACTGAATTAAATAAATTGTTGGAATCAAAAGTTAACAAATATTTATTAATTCATCATTGGCAAATTTTTCTATCGCCCTAGAATCTTTAAATCAATTGTATAACGTTATGATATTAAAAATAAAGTTGACCAGCTTCAAAAAACCCGAACAAACTGAGGCAGTGAAAAAAAAAATATAATAAAAAAATGATCTATGTAATGTTATAATTTATTCAAATATAAATTTACATTTTGGGTTCATTAAAAATAAATCAACTTTATAATAAATTCTAAAGGCTTCAATATTACATTTTTGAGTTTCGGATTATAGGTTTGAGTTAAGGATTATAGTTTCGCAGTTTCAGGTTTCGGAGTTTCGATTTATTTTAAAAAATCGAAACTAGTTTCGTATTAGAACCCTTCCGAAACTAGTTCCGGTTTGACGCTATGTTTGATTTAGGCGTAATTATGTTAACAATATGCTCTATCAGCTCTTAGAAGCATTAGACAAATTTAATAGCCAAGATCATATTTACACTATCCACGGCTAATTCAAATATGACCAGTTTCGTTTTGGCAGCTATTATAGTAAAGATCATCTATCGAAGTATTCGATATACACAGCCGGGTATTGCAAATTATGCAATAAATTAACTGGTTATACGATCATCCAAAAACATATCGTAAATTTCTTTGACGATCAGCGATTATCATTTCATCAACCCGATAAAAGTTTCTACAAAAAAAAACAAAAAATACCAAATATCAATTAATAGACAAATCAAATCGCAACGCGTCACCAATTTTTGCATCAAAAACATCACTTTTAATATCATTAGCTATCGCAACTCATGTTTGCGACTCCCAGCATTTTAAATTAAAATGTAATTTACACGTAATCATGAAATTTGCGCATACAGGTACCTTCGTCGATCTACAATATACTATGCATTACGAGATGCACACTTCATCGATCTATATCATACTACGTTTTACAAGGATACACACATGTACGAACATACATTTATAAGATGTGATGAATTCATATGTGAAAAAAATTAGTGTGATGAATTCACATGTGAAAAATAAACAAAATTTGACGAATAAGTCATGTGGACCAATAGAAATTAAGATTTTGCGGACAAATACCACTCCAAACAGCGTAAAACTATGCACTCATTGCATTCGTTCCTGGTATAACTTAAACCAAGATTTAAGCTATATTAACAAATACTTCTAGCTATATTATAGCTAACTATGTTCAATAGTTCTTAAGCTTTATACCAGAAAGCCAAGGTTAAAAAAATCTTTTTTATTTTTTTTTAGTTATTCTCGGATTGAACTTGTGTTTCAGATACTCATAAAGAGAAGTTTTGTAAGTAATTTTATACATTAATTGATGATCTGCCAGTCAATCAAAAAATTTCTAATATTAAAATGTGATGCAGATCACATATAAACAAGACGCAAATTGAATTGGATTATATGCAAAATCATAAAATTTTTAATCAAATATGGTATTAAAGTAGTACAAATGATAGAATGAAACCGTAAGCTTTCAATTATAAGATTGTTAAATATTAATTTTTTTTAGAGAGAAACTTTATTTTGTAAGCATATAGCATTTACTATGTTAAATCCTATATTAATTAAATATTAAAGTAATTAGTAATACTTTATTTTTAGACAATTCTAAAACAGATTTATAAATATTTTTTTAATTTTAGGTTTTTTTTAAGGTGTTTTATACATACATAGTATATATAAAATCTTATGCATTTATAAATGATTTTCTTTTTTCAATTTGACTAAGCAATTCTACATATATAGTAGATTTTTAAAGTTCATATTATCTAAGTTTTATTTCTTTTTTCGTCATTTTAGTATTGTCTAAATATAAAAAAATGCAAAGCAACACATTAAGGTCTTAAAAGTAGTAATCTTAGATCAGAAGATGAAAAGTCATTTACCAATACACTGGACAAGAATTATTACCTTTGCAGATTCACTTTGTAAAAATGGTATAATAATTTTCTAGATTCAAATAGTAAGTAACAAGATTATGGTTAGACTATTGTGTTATGGTTAGAGTATACATTTATGTGAATGATAAATACTTATTATTATATACTAAATTTATTAATCAGACTATTGTTGACCTATAAAAAATCACAAAAACAAGCGTAACTCTCAAACCAGTAATCAAATTCGATGAAACTATCACCATTCGACTCAGCTCATCGAGACGGTTCGAATAAGCTATAGTATGTTTCTGTATGACCTCTGGTTGCTAAGATAGGAGTTGTCAAATATTTAATCTATATTTATCTTTTGATCAGCAATTTCATTGACTAGGCGTTTACCATATATGTTCGAAATTAAGCTACCTTTTTTGGCCAAAAAATTACATGAAAAATCGTAAAGTAGTTTATTTTTGAAATATTGAGTTTTTTGAAAAAATTGAAAAATATACTAATAAAGGTTGTCCAAATGCTACCAAAGTTTTACTATAAGTGTATTTTGATGCGCTAAACAACTTTATTTAATTGAACTTTTGAAGTTTACTTAGTAAAAAAAAAATTGTATATGTAGCAACTGCTAATGAATTTTTTAAAATTTTTAAAAAAAATCAGGGGTAGCTTATTTTAGATAGTAGCTTATTTTCAGATATATACGGTGCTGTGGGCAAAAATATTAGATCTGACAGATCTGAAAAATATAATTTTTATAGCTTATATTCTAGATATCTCATATATATCATATTTATATTATTTATCACATATATTACATTTATTATATTTATACTATATATTTTATTAATAGTAGTTGTAGTATATATTACACATGTAAAAGATATTAACCGTTGTATTTGCAAAAATTCAAAAAGTATAAAAGCGGCCGATGTGGACCCAAGTTCAATATTGAGTTTTTATTCTTTTTCAATAAATAAATACACTATTTACTACACAAATCAACAGATATTAGTATTCTCATATACTTTTAATTGTAGCCTCTTTTGTAATTGTAAATTGCCTTAAATCTTCTTTGTTATCAATTAGATATACCACAGTAACAAAGTTTGAAATTACACAAAGTGTTCACTGTCTAAGATTGCTCTAGTTATCTACTACCTTTGAAGAAGTGGATATAGGATAACACTATACTATTTTATATAGAATTCGAGTATATGAAAAGTCATTTTTAAAAAGTCTACTAAAGATAATATGTACATATAATATACTAATACCCAGTAAACTTGTTCAAAAAATGATCACATGCTTCACAATTACACGTATTTGGCAATTAAAATTATTTAAGAATTTCTCTTGGGTCTTATTCATCAAGGTTTGCATAGTAGTAATGTTTTACAAAATGGTAAAATGTATTTATTACAGACTTGGGACTTTTAATTCACTTCAGAAGTGAAAAAGAAGGTGAAATTTATGGGTTATGCCATAAATTCTCCAGAAGTCTTGCAAGAAAACTATTTAATATGCAGCAAATATTTATAGTTTTGGAGTTATTATGGTTATGCTGAAATAATAAATGAACAAAAACTTTCAATAGTAAGCTTTTGTTATTAGTTTTGCATTAAAGATTTGCTACAGGTTACGATCTGAGTTCACTTTAGAATTCTATATTATTGTATATTAATTTTTTTGATCTAAGTTATAATCTTAGATCAAAAGGAAAACAACATTAGCAGGCACACTTTGTAAGAACACCACTGACTTTTTTTGACTTTGGAAGATTGAATAAAAAGATTTAGCTAGTGTATTTGGTAAGAATACAATGTTTAAATCTTGTTTGTATCTTGAATGATTGTTGGGATAGTAGTAGTAGGCGATCACGAGTTTTAGACAATTCAAATCTCAAATCAAACCTGCGGAGCATCAACTACTATTGCAACAAAATTACAATCTGAGCAATTTTTTACTTAATACATTGGTTGGCAGTTTTATTAAAATATGTTAAATTTTTTTGGAAGTCATTTAGATTTGAAAGTCATTAGTTAATGAAAATGATTTTCACATATTACTTTATTTATAAAAAATTTAGTTATATTTATTTATTTTATTTGTAGTTTACTAGTAACGAATAATTAATAAATAAATAAATTTATATAGTATAAAAAAATTAAGGTGTCAAAAAAGTAAAAACATTAATAAAATAAATAAACTGTGAATATTCTATAACCATTTCAATGGCATAATCCAATATCAAATTGTCTAAAATCATATTTATAGTTTAGCTGATTTTAATACCATTTGAATGCCTTTTTAGTCTCTATGCTATTCCAATAATATAGTGTAAGATTATACTATATATATGGGCCAATTTTTGGAATTTATAAGTAGAGTGTATTTTTTTAAAAATTTAAAGCTAAATAACTTCTAATCTACTAGTCATTTTAAATGATTTTACTACCAAAATGTTCATCTCTTTAAGATGAACATTTTGGTAGTAAAATCATTTAAAATAGACCAGTAGATCAGAAGTTATTTAGCTTTAAATTTTTAAAAAAATACACTCTACTTATAAATTCCAAAAATTAGCCCATATGGTAGTAAAATATCCAGTAGAATTAAAAAAGGGTTGGGTAATTAGCTATAGGTAGTAGTTGACAAATGGGTTTATAGTTAGCAAATGCGTAGATAGCTAGTAGGCCGGTGGGTAGTTAGTAAACGAGTAGGTAATTAGTAAATAGGTAATTTAGTTGGTAGATAGGTAATTAGAGATGAAAGAAATCACAAACTGCAACACATTTTAGCAAAAAATCTTTACATTTACAAATATAATTTTTTATTAAGTAAAATGTACATATGGGCTGATTTTTGGAATTTATAAGTAGAGTGTATTCTTTTAAAACTTTAAAGCTAAATACCTTCTGATCTACTAGTTCATTTTAAATTTTACTACCAAAATGTTTGTCTCTTTAAGATGATTCCAACGAGCCCAAAATCATTAAATCTAATCACAGGATCGTGAGATAATGCGCTATCAAATAGTGACACACCTAGAGGGTATGGTTGATTGGTTAACATAGGTCGAACCAATCAACTTCACTCTCTAGTTGCGTCACTATTTGACAGTGCATTATTGCACGATCCTGTAATTGGATTTTAATAATTTTGGTCATCTCAAAGAGATGAACATTATGGTAGGAAAATCATTTTAAATAGACTAGTAAATCAGAAGTTATTTAGCTTTAAAGTTTTAAAAAATATACTCTACTTATAAATTTCAAAAATCGGCCCATATGGGTATTATCTATTAAAACAGCCCTTTTTTACATATATCTCATTTTGAGATAATTGAGTTTAAACATTTGTTTTGATTTTCAGACCAATCTAGGATTAATTAAATTTCATGATTTTGATTGGTAGCAGGTGACTATCAGATAATCTCATAATGTGTTGGCCTTACACAGCCTTGTGTAATTTTTCTTTTACAATTATCTTGATTTTTCATTATGCAAATCGACCTTCATTTATAATTGAAAAATATTGATCATGTCAAAATTTATATAAATCTAATGAAAACTCATTTTCAAAAAATTGCAAAAAGAGCTGTTTTAATAGATAATACTCTATATAATCAAATTTACTTAATAATTAAAGATTATTTTATCTGGTTAACTTGTGGACTATCAATTAACCAGATTATATATGCCACTAAAATTGATTTTTGAAAAAGCCTATTTCAGATTTTCAAAAATAAATTAAAATTTTTTATAAAAAAGAGCAAATAAAATTTATATATTTATATTCCTTATAATTTCGTCTATTCAAAAAATGTATTAAAAAATTTTGAGTTTTAAGTAAAATAGATCAAAAACAATTTCAAAAAATATTTTTAATTTTGGGTCCTAAAACCCAAAATAATTTTGTTACTATATATAGAATAGGTTAAACCTATAAATATCTCCAGCATTAAAAAAAATAAAGAGTTTCAATAATAATTTGTTTTTTTTAAATATAGATTTGTTTTTATTGATAGAAAACATAGATTTTTATAATTATTTTTGTTTAGTGGGAGCACTAGGGTTTTATTATTAATATAGATTTTTGGTAATTGTTCTTTTTTTTTTTTTTTAGAAATACTAGAGTTTTATTTTTTTGAGTATAAAGTTTGTCATTTTAAGGTTGGATTTCATCATTTTAGATTTGGGGGTTGTCTTTTATTAGAAAAATTTAAAGTTTTGTCTTTGTTAAAAGAATTTGAAGTTTTATTTTTTATCAGAGGGTTCATCTTTTTAAAGCTTAGATTCTTCTTTCACTATTATAAAGGTTTTATTTAACAACTATAGCTCAATAACTTAACTAAGAATTGAACTTTCTATTTTTTTTTTTTAAAGTTAAGATGAGGTCATGCCTCTGGACTTTATTGAGTGTATATTAATCGTTACAATATATTGCTTACAATTATTATACTATCTACTAAGTACTGAGACTTGGACTATTTTATCCATAACCTAAACCTACCAGAGCCTACCATACTCTCATTTATATCTAGCCTGGTTTTTGGACGTCCCTTTTCTCCAACCAACTATTAGTATTCACATGTCCACCACTTTACCCACATTTCCTAATATCATTACTTCCAATTTGTTGTATGTAATTCCAGATCGGCGCTTTCTGCTTCCAAATTGGTGTACCTAGTTCCTTACTAGTGTACTTCTCAGGAGTTCATATCTCAAGCCATGCAGCTGCCTCTACCACCATGGGTAAGTATCTCAAGCCTGCATGCTGCCGCAACTAGCCGATTTTTCTGTAACTTGGGGACCCAGGAATTGACATTCTGAATTTGAGAATTGAACTTTCTAATTTGTTATTTTTTAATGAAATATAAACTTTTATTAGTTTTTACAAGTTTTTTTCATTTAAGAAGAATCTTTCTCTTTACCTAGTATTGTACATTTGATATTTTGCAAACATTTTTTTGAACATTTTTTAAATTAAAAATTACTTAAATTTTATTAAGATAATCTATTTTAATTTTTTTTAAAATGAATCCAGTACCTAAAAAAATATATAATTATATATTTATTAAATTTTTTTTTTTTTTTTTATTAATGTCAAGTACAGAAATAGGATAGTAAGTTACAATTATATCAGAATGATATATAAAGAAATACTATATTTAAAATTTCTAACTAATCATCTAATGATCTATGCAATAGGACAAGCCTATCACTTGCAGTCAGGGCTAACCATTAAACTGCTACAGAAAGAAGATGTAACATTTCACCTCATACTTTTCTATTTTAAACTAAAAGGTTAAATTTTTAGTTTAAGAAGGCTAGAGGAAACCAATATATTTATTAAATTAATTTATTAATTATTTAAATTTTAGATATCGGCTTGAACAGTTTGAACAATTTTGAAAAGGGATGGTAAATGACCTGAAATGATCTCGTGACTCAAATAAATAATGACCAGATGTTGGTCATTTCAAAAGGTGAAATAACCTATTAGGTCATTTAAAATTTTATATGAAATAATGCCCACCTGCGCATTAATTGATTGACCTGTACATTATTCCGAGTATGTGCAAATGCGTTATTTTGGAATAAGAGCTGATTTTTGGATCTGATATTTAAATTAATATGTGATAGTTAACCAATCAAAATGCATAATCATAAAAAAATTTATCTACTAAAAACTGAAATAAAGAAGTTCACAAACTAATAAATATACACAAAAAGAATTGCTATATATATATAGATACGCATAGAGTATGTAAATTGATATTTATATATTTTTTTTAATGTAAATATTTACAAGATTATATTATAATTAACTACCAGCACCAATTACAAATTCTGCTACCTGTAATGCTAAAAACAAGCTTTACTACCTGTAATAGCAACACCAATAGCAAAACCAGACAAAATACCACTTTCTCAATGCCAACATTAACAACAAGATTTTGCCTTTAGTAGTTCTACCACCAACTAAGACATCACTAACAAAATTCACCCCAAGCAATAGTACATTAGCGGCGATACTGGTGGTGAAATCCAAGATCTGCACCAATGGCGAAAGATCACTACAAGCAATGTCACACTAACGACAAAATTTCACTACCAAAAATGACAACAACGATAGCGAAAAGTTCACTACCAACCAATGATGAAATCTATTACCAACAATAGCAACATCAATAGCGAAATCCAAGAGCGTTATCAATGATACAAAGCTACCTAAAAGGCTATGTGAATGACAATTTACCACCTGCAAAGAGTTAACCAAATTGCAGCAAATACAAACCAAACCGCTCAAACAACACTTACCTAGAAAGAAGAATAAAGAAAAAAATAATGTTAAGTGGTTATCAATGATCAGTTCAGTATATCTAAATTATATAGATATATAAATAAAATTAAATTAACATTAAATAGAAAAAAATAAATAAATTAATTGATAATCCACAAGTCAACTGGATAAAATAATCTGCAATTTACTTAATAAAAAATCATATTTGTAAATGTAGAGATTTTTTATATATTACTATACATACATACCATTACCCACCCATTACCCACTCACTATTACCCACTCACCATTACCCGCCCGCCCATTACCCGCCTGCTCATTACCCACCCACCCATTATCCACTCGCCCATAACCCACACGCCCATTACCCACGCGCCCATTACACTTGCTTCGTTTATTACCCACTTGCTTATTATTCCCACCTGCTCATTCGTTACTAATCTAAAGATCCAACCCATCTGCTCCTGTAGGCTGCACTATATATACGTCGCCAAGGATAAACCTGTCATCGAACTTTCAATTATAACTATCGCTTTAATATTTTAGGCCGCCAAAAATAGAGCTTGGACTCGAGTTAACTCAAAAAGAATTTTATAACTCAAACATTGATGAGTTAAATACTAACAAGTCAAAATTAAATCAAAAAAACATTTTATTTTATTCTAATTACTGTATCTTAGTAGACAGATAGAAAAATCATTTCATAACTCAATAAAACGATAGCTATCGATTATTGTATTTATAAGCTATTTATGTTTATTATATATAATGTTTCTCAATAGATTTGTTTAATATGTATAAATATATTATGAAGATTATTTTTTAAACAATATATGGGTGCTGCTCAATAAAAAAGGGAGAAATCTCTTTTTAAATCTGGTCAAATTGACCAGATTTAAAAAGAGATTTCTCCCTTTTTTTATTGAATAGCGCCTATATTTGATAGTTTAGAGTATTAATATGGGCGATGGAAAAATTATGGGCCACAATCAATTCTTAAAAGTTCTGGCCGGTTGACCAGGTCAATCTGTTGGTTAGAACAATTTTTCTAGCCAGAATTAGTCTCCATATCTATACCAAAAGTGTAGAAGACAATTAGGCCATTCTTTGCCACAATTATATATTTCACTTTACCCCTAATAAAACTTGGTATCGAAATTTTAATCTGATGCAAATTTTGACTTGGCTAAAAATCAAAATGTGTAAAAAATAGGTAGTGAAAATATGGCATAAATGAATTAGAGACCCAAAAATTTTTTCATTCAATGCCTTTCCTTTCCATTCTCAATTGTGCCTACGTTTACAATGCCCATTTAATTGCTAGCTTCGGCAAATTACCCTTTGGTGCGCCTATGCTTATTCATGGCAGACCCCAGGATTACATTTTCTACTGGAATTGCCGGGTTTAGTGGATTTCTTATACCACTCAAACGCCTTTCTTTTATCCTTGGTGTGCCACACCCTGTTTGTCTTAAAACGAGAACTTGAAAAAAAAAACTATTATAATTAAATGAAAGAACTTGAAAAAATCGTTAGATTTAATTGTTCTTTCATGTATAATAAGATTATTGGCCCAGCAGATTTTAAATATTGATCAAATACCTTTTTTTTATTCTTGAATGTGTCTATGCCTCTTTCATGATAGAATTCAAGATTATACTGTTCACTTGAATGATCAGAGTCAGCAGATTTCAAATACTACTAAAATGCCTTCTATTCTCGGGTGCACTAAGATCGTGTCGCTTACTTGAATTGCCAGGTTCAGAAGATTAAAAATAGCATTCAAATGCTTTTTATTATCCTTGGCATCTTTCATAGTATAATTCAAGATTATAGAATAACTTGGTTCAGCAGATTTCAAATACCACTCAATAGAGATATGAACCGTAATTTATTGAATCCAAATTTAATAGTAAATTCATTAAATTTACTATTAAATTTAGATCCAATAGATTTCGGTTCACATTTTTATCACTCAAATACCTTTTATTCATCCTTGTGTGTGCCACACCTTATTTACAACAAAATATGGGACCTCATTGTCCATTAAAATACCGCTCAAATGCCCCTTTTCATCCTTGACTGTGTTCATATTTCTTTCAAGGTCACATTGTCCTTGAGAATTGTCACTTTCAGAGGTTTCCAATGCCATTAGAATGCCTTTTTTTCGTATATATGCACCTTTTTATTGTAGTCTCAAGAATGATCCGAAAATAAATATCAGTAAAACGAAAACAGAATTATATAACAAATAATCAAAGAAAAAAAAAATATACCCACTAACCTAAAGTGTATCTAATGTGCTGAACAATTCTTGGATGCGCCAAGATCGAGTTGCTTACTTGAGTTGTCGGGTTCTGAAGATTTTGAATATCGCTCAAATGCTACGTCTCTCATAGTATAATTCAATATTACATCACCTATTAGAATTACTGGGTTCAGCAATTTCAAATACTACTAAATAGAGATGTGAACCGAAATCTATTGGATCTAAATTTAATAGTAAACCCATTGGATATTCATTAGGTTTACTATTAAATTTAGATCCAAAAGATTTCGGTTCACATTTCTACTACTCAAATACCTTTCATTCATCCTCGGGTATACCACTTATTATTCACAGCAGAATATGACCCATTTCAAATACCGCTCAGATGCCCTTTTCATCCTTGACCGTGTTTATGTTTCTTTCAAGATCGGGTTGGGTTGTCTTTGAGAATCGTCACCAAAAATTTCAAATATCATTAGAATACCCTTTGTTGTGTATACCGGTATGCGCCTTTTTATTGTAAACTCTGAATTAAAAGTCTCAATTCGATTGGCTATTTTAAATAGTAAATTTTTATAGAAAAAATTTAACACTTAAGATTATCAGACAATTTAATAGGAGAATAAATGAAAACACATATAGAAGCTGATTCAAGAATCTTACAGTGTTTAAATTACAGTAAACTATTATATAAAAATCTATAAAATAACACGTTCCATTTTAAATATTTGATATTAAATAGATGAAAAAAGTACATGATGGTATTGTGTAGTTGGTGACATATAAATTATATTATTAAAAATGTCGTAATTCAATACAGGTAATACAGTAATAGGGACGCAGGGACCAACCCGTACCACTTTTCTTATAGGGATCAATAAATAAATAAGTTTCGTTATACAAAAAGCAAAGAAAAAAAAATACACTTACTAACTTAAAGCGTATTTCAAAAACATTTCCCCAAAATAAGTACCAATTACCGTAAATGAGTTGGTATAGCAAAAGATAAAAGAAAAAAACTTCTTACCTGAAGAAATCTAAAGCGCCAAGTTTAGCAGATTACAGGAAAAAATGATAGTACAGTCGCCACTCTCTAATCCAAACCTGAATAATCCGAATCCTTAATAAACTCTGAAAACCGAACACAAAGTTTCTGAACTTTGCAAGTTCAGATTAACACATAGTAACTCTTTAAGGACAGGCTTTTTGATATTTTTATGTATAAGTTCAGATGATTCGGATTAGAGAGAGTTGGCTGTATAAGACAGAGTAAATCCATCTTGTTATTTTTAAGTCAAAAAATCTAAAAAAAAATCAAAAAAAATCCAATAAATTCGTTTGAAATAAGCTAAAAGCAATATATTACAAATTACCTTGATAGCTAATTAATATAGAGTTTAGCTTAGTAAATGCCGAGTGCTTACTGAGTAAAGTTCTTCAAAAAAAAAAGATCGATATCCAATAATTTTATAATTAGAAACTTACGGTATTATTCTATCATTTGTACTATTTTAATACCGTATTTGTTTAAAAATTTTTATAACTTTACTTATCCTTAAAAATTTCAATTCAACTTCGAGTTATAAGTAATCTCCGCCACACCTTAATAAGAAAATTCTCCGATTAACTGGCGGATCATCAATTAAACTAAAAAAAAATAAAAAAAATTTAACTTGGGTTAAAGCCAAGCTATTATATATTAATTTTTTTTTTTATTTAATACTAATTTTATTTATTTATATATATAATTCACTAGATAATAGCTAGTGAATTATATAGATAAATAAATATTTGCAAATACAGTAACTTATTTTATTTTATACCACTAAGTTCTATACCGTATGTTTCCGAAAATAAGCTACCTTTTTTTGCCAATTTTTAACAAAAAAAACCGTGAGTAGCTTATTTTCGGGTTATTTACTATTTTAAGTAATTTAAAGCACAACAAGGGGGTAGCTTATTTTCGAATACAAGACTCTAACAAGTAAAATAAATAAATAAATATGCTGTAGACAATAAATAAATATGCTGTAGACAATAAATAAATATGTTATAAACAATAAATAAATATGCAGAAAAAAATCGGGAGTAACTTATAAAGCGATTTTTGGTCAATCGATTATAGTCGCTACATAGTAAAGTCTAAATTTTACTAAGCAAATCGATCAAAGTCGCATAAGTAACCTTGTTCAGCAGATCAAAATACGCGTACCCTAAAATTTTCA
The DNA here is from genome assembly GCA_003550325.1 of Gigaspora rosea. Taxonomy (NCBI): domain Eukaryota; kingdom Fungi; phylum Glomeromycota; class Glomeromycetes; order Diversisporales; family Gigasporaceae; genus Gigaspora; species Gigaspora rosea. Next base: position 9,524 of record QKWP01003218.1, on the reverse strand, counting down.
TAAAAATCGGAGAACTTTTTATTATTTGACTTTTAATTTTTACGTTCAACGGTTTTTTTTTTTGTAAAAAAAAACCGTTGAACGTAAAAATTAAAAGTCAAATAATAAAAAGTTCTCCGATTTTTATGAAAATTTTAGGGTACGCGTATTTTGATCTGCTGAACAAGGTTACTTATGCGACTTTGATCGATTTGCTTAGTAAAATTTAGACTTTACTATGTAGCAACGTTTATCGATCGTGGGGGTAGCTTATTTTCGGAACTAAAAAATTTGTTAAATATCTTTTGGTGCAACAAAGGGTTAGCTTATTTTCGGGTCAAAGGCGTTTTGACGTTTTTGGATCAAAACTGGGGGTAGCTTATTTTAGGATGTAGCTTATTTTCGGAAACATACGGTAAGTAAATGAAATCAAATAGTAAATATCATAATTCGAATAACTTATTTCAGTTCTAGATTATAAAATTTATATTCAATAAACATTGTAAAACATATAAAATTAAAAAATAATATTCATAACTCAAATAGCTTATTTAAATGCATAATATCGATAAATATTATTAAAATTTATAAGCCTCTATATCAGATATGATTCGTTAACCCGGGTCATGACTTGGATTAATATCTATCTGTCCCATTTGGACCTTAGTATCTGGCCGGGTTGGGTCTCTAGACACAGCATCTGATCATGCACAAACTTTAAATGAACCACCAATCGTAAATGACTCAGACTGTCACTCAAATGACCCAGGTCATTTCCAAATGACCTAAGTCATTTGCAAAATAGGCAAATGACCAGATTATTTACCATCCCTGATTTTGGATACTTGGACAAAAACATATTTTGAACACATTCAATATAGTACTAACTTCACTTACATGTTTATTTTGCAAGTATTTAAATTATTGACAATTAATTAATCTACATATTCATTTACTAACATGTTTATTTTACTAATACTTATAGCTATTTTTATAAATTCTGGGCCATCTAAAAATTTTCTTGTTCCCAAAAACCTCTTTGATCTTGTTCTGAGAATCATTTAACTTTTTAGAAACTATTTTACTATTTTCATATCAAAGTTTCAAGCATAACAAACCAGTTTCCAAAAAGGTAAGTAGTTCTTAGAATGAGATCAAAAAGGTTTTGAAAAATAAGAAAATTTTTAGGTAACTTAGAATTTATGAAAACAACTGTAATTCATTCACTGACAATTAATTTGCTAACAAATTTAATTCATTGCAAATTAGTCTAAAATACACTATTATCTAGTCCTAATATTAACTCTAACTTGGCCACGTGTTTAATAATAATATGATATAATTATCATAAAAAAACATTTTGGAAAATTAATTGTTAGTAAATTATAGCCATTTTTATAAATTCTGTGATATCTAAAAAAATTTGCTAAATAATTCTCGATAAGTTATTAATTTAATATAAAAAATAATTGTTACAGATTATCATGAAATCAGATTATTGTGAAATTCACATGATTTTTGTATTATTTAAAATTTCTGAAAATTGCATAAACAATCAATTTAATTTCTATACTATATAATCTAAACAATCAAATGCTATAACTAGTCAGTACAGTCAGACCCCCCTAAGTGCACATTCTCTAAGTGCACGGTATATGAAAACCCCCCTAGCATGTACATATCTGCTTGGTCCCAACTCATATAACAATTATAAAATTTAAACTCCCTAAGTGCACACCTTTTCTAAGTGCACATTTTGCATTTTTTTCACTATGGTCCCAAGGGGTGTGCACTTAGAGAGGTCTGATTGTATATCTATAGGCATCTATAAATAATGTTATATACCCCACATAGTAGCTCTTGACCCTCTAGACCAGTATTGTCATAGGACAGCTTTGGACAATAATTTGAACAATTTTGGACAATTTTGAACAATTAAAGAAAGTAAAATTACTTAAAATTTTATTATGATAACTAATTTAATTTTAACTGGAATGTGTTTAGTACCTAAAAAATATATAGTTATATATTTTTTAGATAAATTTATTAATTATTAAAGCCTGGACAAGCTTTGGAAAATCTTGGACATTTGGACAATTTTGGACATGGACAAGTCAAAAAAGGCTTTGGATAGCCAAAACATACAACACTGCCCTAGACTATATAAAAAATTTCAAAATTCATATATTTATATATAAAATTTTACAAAAACTTGAATATCTTGTAATATAGTAATCTGATTTAGATAATTTTGGAACTATTCGATTATTCTTGGTAAGATGAATTCAATGATACCAAAATTATATCATTTGGATTACTGGATTGCAAGATATTTGCAAAAAACTATTGCTTATATAGTAATTTTATAAGAAAAGATATAACCAATAGTATTTTGCCAATAACTCCTAATCCAGTAAGGGGCATGCTATTTATTACGTAATATTTTTTACTTAGTAGCCACCTATACCCATGTATGGTGTAATCATTTTATCTAATACTAATTAATTAATAAAATATATATAGACGTGATCACTACCTCTGATCATGTATCCATGGTAAAAATTACGTAATAAATGGTATGCCCCTAATTCAAATGAAATTGGTACTATTCGACTCCTTTCACTGAGTCAAATTGAATGGTACTAAAATTATTCAATTTGGACTACTGGGTTAGAATTTAATTGATAATTCACCTGTCAACTCGAGAATAGGTGAAATGTAATGTACTTCCATCTAAAATTTTTTTCTTACTAAGTTAATGATACATGTTCACTAATTAAAAGTTGTAGAGCTTGTTAAGATGCATCTAAGGTAGTTAGATCATCCAAATTGGCCTAGTGAATAGTGAGATATCATTCAAAAACAATTGGCTGACTATATAAAAATCTGTGATGGAAATCACATATAAAAATCACTATAGGCGAAATGTGGTGTGCTTTCATTTAAAACTTTTTTCTTACTAAGTTAATGATACATATCCACTAATTAAAAGTTGTAGAGCTCGTTAAGATGCATCTAACGGTAGTTATATCATCCAAATTGGCCCAGTGAATAGCAAGATATCATCAAAAAACGGTTGGCCGACTATATAAAACTCTATGTAAACATTGTTTACATAGAGATTTTATATAGTCATCCAATAGTTTTTCAATAATATCTTGCCATCCACTTGGCCAATTTGATTATATAACCACTGTTAGATACATCTCGATGAGCTCTACAACTTTCAATTAGTAGGCATGTGTCATTAACTTAGTAAAAAAAATATGCACACCATATTCACTCTATAGTGATTTTCATATGTGATTTGCATCACATTACACTATGGACAATCTTCAATAACTAAACACCAATGTAACATTATTTTTTATGTAAGCAATAAAAATATATATACAGTAGATATACGGAGATTTTTTTTAAAATATATATACAGTAGGTATACAGTGACTTTTTTAAAATAATAGATTTAAAAAAGACAATATATATTTATTGGCACAGGAAAAATTTTGGTATTTTGAATAAATAAATGGTTTGGTAGTAATATTTCTAAATATACAATTCAAATGAAAAGAGTTACTAAAATATTTTTAAAGAAAAACATTGTGATATTATATATATTCATACTAGTATACCTCAGACCAAAAAAAGATCAGAACACATACTATAATATAAATATATAACTAGAAAGTTTTCTCAAATTTTAAAAAATATAAAGCCAGAAATACTTATTATAATATCTAAACTTATGTTTAATAAATTTAAAATAGGAATTGGTAATCAAACATGGATTCTATAGATTATATTATTAGTATTAAATATGACCATTCATATAGAATTTATAAAGGATCTTTTAAATTATATTTAAAAGAGATAGAAGTTATTGCGAGTGAAGAAAGAGAAAAGAAGACAAAAATAGAACAAAAGATAAAAGAGGTAAAGAAAGAGACAAACAAAATAAAGAATAAATTGGAAAATAATAAAAATTATAACATAAATGAAGATGATGAAAACAAAGATAGTAAAAGTGAAATTATATAAATGAAATCTATTAAAGTAAAAATAGGAGTAAAGATAAAGAAAGTAAACACAAAGTAATTGAAAATAAAACGAGTGAAAGTGAAGTGATGATATCTTAATTATTGGATCCACTTGAAAAAAAATTTTGAACTACAATAATTCGAGACTTAATAGATGTATATCTTTGAATTTTAAATATTATATAACTTATAACATTATAAAAATCAATATATAATATAGAATAGTGTAGATAAATGGTATCGGTATGATGAGATAAACACTTAGGAGACAAACAATATGAGACAAAACTATAATCTGATTGGTTGTTTATGTCTAACAATACTTACCTTATTAAAAGTCCGCATAAAAAAAATCGTGTCACATCGTGCCTTATTTTAACATGCCACGATCTTGATATTTCGTTTGTTTTGTTAAAATTTACTTAGTGCTCTACCAAAAATTTAAGTTACCAATTATACTATATAACAGATAACTAACTATTAGACATTAAAAAAATTTTACTTCGCTGCTTGATTGACATAACATGTGTTTGGTATTTTATTGCACTTATTTTATGTTTTTTCGTGTAAAGACTTTCGTATTGAACAGATAAATATAATTATTATTTTTTTAATTGTAAATATTATTTTTTAATCAATACTTACTATATTTTTCTCATATTAGTTAGTAGAAAATTCTAAAATTTAGAGATAAGTAATTGACTTTTTAGAAATCAAAGTTCAATGTACTGTATGACGATTTATCTTAAATATATACAGATGGATAACTTTGCGTTCAATATGAGTGAATAAAAACTCATAGTATTTAGCTTGAGATCGAATCAGTTGCTACTTGGTTGCCAAGACGAGGCCTTTTTGATTCAAATTTAGATTTTTATGACCACCCTTTTTCTTCTTGCGTGTTCATTTCACGGACTAGATAATATGACAATTAACTGGTAGTGTAAAAATACTTTTTTTTAAGCTTATTAAGTTACATTATTTAATAATAAATTTAATAACACTTATAATTTATTTACTAGATATACCGAAACGGCATCACTAAACTGATTGATAATCACTAAATGTTAAGTATTTTTTTTTGCCTGTTCCATTTACAAACAACCATTACTAATATTTTATTTTTCTTTAGTTAAGATTTGCGTTTACTATAATTTGTTGTGGTTTTTTGCAGGTGTTGAATTGTATTGTTCGTGTAGCCCTTCCAGGTGGTTTGTGTTGTTAATAAAACCCTTGCTGTCATGTCGCCATTAGTATGATTGTTGTTGGCAGTAGATTTCGCTGTTGCTGTTGGTAGATTTTGTCTTTGGTACCGTCATTTGCTGGTAGTGAATTTCACTATCATTATTGGTGTTTGAACTTTGTCGTTGGTTTCACCCTTGAGATTTCACCATTGCTGGTAGTGAAATTTCATTGTTGGTGTCAAAATTCGTGTACAGATTTCGAAATAGCGCCCCTGTAAAATTGGTTCGATTTTTTTTTCTTTCGTTATTTTTACATCTTTCGATTATATAACTTCGTGTAATAAAGAATATTTCCGTTAATTGGCCAGTTCCTTCCCAGCAATCTTCAGAAGTCATCTGCAGTCTGTGTAGGATCCCTTTGTTATAATAAACATGTTTGCTCAAGCACCAATTTCGATCAAAATTTTAATTAATCGTAATATTTGAGCAACAATACGATCTTAAATTAATTACATTAAGGAAGATATATAAGCAGATTTCAATCATTTTTTTTATTTTTTATTTTTATTTCGATTTGTAAAAACTATAATTGCTAAATATTAATAATAAACATATTTGCTCAGCACCAATTTCGATCAATATTTTAATTAATTGTAATATTTGAGCAACAACACGATCTTAAATTAATTAAATTAAGAAAGATACGTGAGCCGATTTCAATCATATTATTATCCATGCTATCGGTCTTCAATAACCTAATTATCAGTTTTCAAAAAATGGTCTAATTAATAACACCAATCACTAGCTAATCACATCAAGCATGTTGCTTGAAAACACCAATTGAGTGATTAAAACTAAGTGATTAAAGCTTCAATTGAGAAATTAAAACTCCAAAAGAGCCTCATATAAATTAAAAATATATAAGGGTTTAGTTTTAGCGCATGAGGGAGGAAAGGATGATTGTTAACGATTATTGATAGAGTATTTATTTGTAATATTCCTGCGCATTAATTTATGTTAATAAAGAGAACCCTATTACCCATATCTATATTTATTAGTTTATACCATTTGACCTTAATCACTATATGTACACGATCGATGCTAAATTGGTACAATACCCTATCCAGATCGTAACACCTGATCTGTGATTTTATGGTGGATACATAAGACTGCATTTTTTGTATTATTCATAAATAAAATATAGCTAAAAAAAAATGCACAAAATTACTATTTTATTAGAAAACTTAACTCTTTTTGTACTATATTATTTATCTATTTTTTTAGTATTTTTTTATAATTTGTAACTACAAATTTTAATTCTTTAATATTTTTTATAAATAAGCAAAACTAAAAAACATGTTTAAAAATAATTTTTCAAAGTCAAAAAACATTAAGCTACTGTAAAAATTTTACTTTTGTAATTATATAATAATTTTAACTAAAGTACAGTATATAATATATACAAATAATTAAAATATAATAAATATCTTGCTTTATATCTATAAAAATTTTATATTTACTATTACTTAATACTTTTTATAAATTAAATAAAATTTGAATATATATAGTAATACCAGTTTATAAATTAATACTTAATTTCAGAGCAACGCGGTGGGTTATATGCTAGTAAATCTAATATTATATAACTTATCTATAATCTATATCTATATCTATATCTATAATCTATAACTTATACTAAAAAAATTTGTGTGTAACCTTGGTGCATAAAATAATATCAAGATTTATACAGAATTGCAAGAAAAGCATTTTTTGTTAAAAATTGTTGTGTAACTATAATGTTTAGATTACTCTATTTATATTGTGTAATGATAACGTTTAGATTACTCTATTTATACTGTGTAATGATAACGTTTAGATTACCTATTTATACTGTGTAATAATAACGTTTAGACTAACAATATAAATAATTGTATTAAAGTATAATATCTATTTATACTGCAATATGATTGGGCAATATAATTTGTGTAATACTTATATGCAAATAGTTTACACAAAAGCTTATTGTACTGTTTTCGCAAAAATAATTTTTGGTTACATACCACTAATGTTGTATCGTTATATATGGGTTCATTTGAACCAGATTAGGTTGAATCAAAATTGAGTTTATTTGAGCCAAATTATATTTATTTAAACTGATCGGGTTTATTTAAACAAAATCAGCTTCATTTGAACCAAAAATAGGGTTATTTAAACCAAAAATGAGTTTATTTAAACCAAAGAAGTATTTATTTGAACCAAAAGCAGTTTATTTAAACCAAACCTGGGTTTACTTTTTCAAAAGAAGCTATTTTTATCATTTTTTTAATATAAAAGTTTAAAATTTGCTAAGTAAATCTCAAAAGTGCTATTAAGTAAATTTGTTCAAAAAATGAAATATATTTATAGAAAATATTTAAACTACTTTTAATTAGTATGTTTTTTAATTTTTCAAAAAATTTAACAATTTAAAAATAAGCTATTCTAATGTTTTTTGTATAACTTTTTGGCCAAAAAGGATATTTTTTCAGAAATATATAGTATTTGAACCAGGCATTATTATGTAGCAACCCATCACTATAGCGACCCTACGATTGATCAATCAAATCAATTACTAGTGTTAGGGCCCGGGCGTTGCCTCGGGCTAGAAGTTTTAATTGTTTTTTATTATAGTTTTTAATTGTTTTTTTATATTAGAATTTTAATAGTTTTTTTATATTAGTTTTTTAGTATATAGAATTCTAATAGTTTAATACAATTTTAGTTTTTCAGATTATTAAAACGAAGTTATATACATATGAAAACCCATCCAAAGATCAACATAATGAAAACTGACCCTAACCCTAACTATTAGGTCTCAAGATTATTATTAGACCTCATGATTGTTAGTTTAAAGTTATATACGGGCTGCCGTTAATAGAAATAAGTCAGATTGACATTTTAAAAAAAATTAATACCTCAACTTTCAAAGTGCATATCTCTGTGGATTTTGAGGCTATCATGATAATTTAATATTCAAAAGAAAGCTTAGATTGTAGGCTTTCTTTTGAATATTAAATCATCAAGATAGCTTCAATATTCATCAAGATACAGAGAGACCTCTCTAAATGCACCCTCTATAAGTGCACTCCCTCTATATATGCATCCTTTAGCACGGTCCCGAGCTTGGGACTTAGACCCTAAATGCACCCTCTATATTCTGCACGTGCAAGACTCTGCAAGTACGGGTTTGGCCCCGATATATGTAAGTTATTCCTTTAAATGCATGTCACGTGATTTTATAATCAGGTAAATCTTAGTGTATAGAAATTAAACGATCTATGCATAAATAATTGCGCCTCTGAACTTTTCTTTTTTTGGTTAATCATTCTAAAATTATCATTAATTAGTACATAACCATAAAATTTAAGAAATTTATTATTATTATTAATTAGTTTAACGTCAACAAAAGAATCTTATTAATTGCTTTAACGCCATCAATAGAAAATCATTAATTGCTTTAACGCCATCAATAGAAAATCAAGTAAATGATTACGAGAAAAAAGAACTAATCACTTGTGCTATCTCTAATAAAAAGTCACTATGCACATGAATTTCTCCTTTCAATAAATTCTTATCTGTTTATATCGCTACTGTAGATTCTTAGAACCATTACATGGGCATTATTATTTCAAGCTATGACTTGAATTAAGTTTAATTCGGACATAACTTGCAATAATACCTATTATAAAGTCAATATAAAACCAACCCAAATTGATATGCTCTATTCAAAAAAAAATAAGCCAAATAAATAAATTATACCTGTTTTAAACCTCGGCACAATGATGCCTTTATCTTCATTAAATAATGCCTATTTGTGTATGACTTTAGAGATCAGATTATTTTCTATCAAGAAATTTTTAGTAAGTGGAAATCAATTACCACTGCAAGAGTGATTGCTATCGAGTTATATTGATTATAATCAATTGCAATCAATTATTTTTTAATTGATTATAATCAATATAAAATTTAAAACAATCACCTCCTGCAGCTGGTAATCGATATCCATTTTTTAAACTTTCCTGATACTGTATCGACATATATTTATACAATTAAATAAAAAATAGTTATACAGACATATTACAGCGATTTTTTAATAAAATTCTTTAAGTGCACACCCTCTATAAATGCACACTTGGGCCCGGTCATGAGGGTGCATTTAGAGAGGTCTCTCTGTATATGCTGTGAAAGTTAAGGTATTAATTTTTTTTAAAATGTCAATCTGCCTTATTTCTATTGACAGCAGCCCATATATCGATACCTCCTCCCAAAGCTCAACATAATGAAA
>QKWP01003217.1:8220-31009 GCA_003550325.1 Gigaspora rosea | reverse complement strand
TGCTATGGGATGGTATCATTCAGCACGACGTAATCGACTTAAGGCAAACATATATATATTATTACTATTTTTTTTTTAAATCATTTTTAACATTTTATATTCATACTAATATTTATATTTAATAGCCAGAAAAAGTTCTTGCCATGAGTCAAATAAGGACAGAACTTATACGTTCACGAAACATTATGGCCATTGACAAGTCATTAAAAACATATAAGCTAAATATTGCCACCCATTCGAAGAAATAAATCATGTCAAAGATATGAAGGAAGAAAATTTATCGGATGATGACATTGAAAAAGAAATAGTTAGTTCTGTAGATGACTGGAAGTCAGTTGTAAAACAATGGATTAATCTATCTGAAGAGGAGGATAATGAATATATGGAAGATGATTCGGATAATTCAAGTGAATCAGAAGTTATGACCGATTTATATGAAGAAACAACACCTCAAGATTATACAATTCATCCTGCGGATAATTTGGCGATGAAATGGAAATTAGCAAATATTTTTATGGATTCGTTACCACCACCTGCTTATATTAATTTGCTTTTGGGCAATTAAGGGTGTAATCATCAATACTCTTATTGTATAGATGTAAAAGATAACATGTTAATTTGCTAAAGTGTTAATCAAATTCTGCATACGAAAAAGATCTTTGAATTAAGTGGGTGTAAACAGATATTTGAATTTGAATTATAAAAAGGAAGCGAAAGGATATTTTATATTGTTACTAAAGTTAAATCAATTTTTAAAATAAATACAACTCATCTTTTTTTTTTTTGGTGGGCTTCAATTTTTGCTTCTATTTGTTGCTTAGTTTTTACTTCTTTTTATTCGGAAATGTGCAGCTTTGCTTATTTGTAATTAAATATAATAATTAAATAAATGAAATTTTAAAATAAAGCTATTTACAATTTTAATCGTGTAAATAACCCGGGTTGAAACATTATTAATAAAGTTATTTATTCATGTGATTGTAACAGTAAATTTGAAACTTAATCATTAGAATGTTTCCGAATTTTAAATATATGTGAAAGTGTTAATTTTGTAGTGAAACTTTGAGTAAAAAAAAAATAAATAAAATTGAAATTAAAGCATATGATCCTTATAAAAAAGGATAATTGATCATTTAATCGATTTAATTTGTTCAAGTTTTTAATCGAATTATCAAGTCTTAAATTACTATCTAATATAAAAATAAATATATTTCATATTCTGGTTGACAAAAAGGTTCATTTTAACATTTTTATGATATTAGAGGTTGTACCCGATACAAAATTTGAGTTTCGGGTTACTCACCTGTTTACAATATTACTACCGGGTCACAAATTGTGTAATATTAAATAACCTGGGTAATTCGGGTGATTCTTATATGGGTACAAGCTCTATTTTGACTTGCAGGTTAAAAATTTGTAAACCTATTTAACCAATCAAATTTCACAATAATTGTTATACAAATCACATGTTATTATTTGGACTAAGTGCATATGTCCATTCAAAAAATATGGACAATATGGACATAGTCCATTGGTCCATATTGTCCATATCCATATTCTAACAACACTGTTTGTTATGGATAAAAATCCCTACACCAGCTTGATGTAGATTGGAAAAGGAGCTCCAGAAGCTAGTATAGTTTTTGATTTTGTTGTTTAAAAATTTGCCATCTTTTTGGGTTAAGTGAGTTTCTGAAAGACCAAAGATATCATATAGGTTTTGGTTTAAGGTTTCTTCAATTAGTAGTTTTTTTGTTGGTTGTAGAAGACCATTTGTATTAAGTGAGGCTATTTTTATAGGAATTGAGATATATTCAGGTTCAAGTATTATAGTTTGATTTGGTATANTTTATAGGAATTGAGATATATTCAGGTTCAAGTATTATAGTTTGATTTGGTATAGGAGGTATATTAGGATTGTTCATATTAGTTTGAATATCAGATATAGAATTTGTATTAGTATTGGGATTTAATGTTGTATAATGTTGTAGATTGGGTGTTGAGAAAAAGAGACTATCTGTGAAGATTGGTGTTTGAAATTTGTTATTGGGTGATTTAAGCTCTATATCAGAGTAATATAGTAGATCTTCAAGAGGTGGAAATATTATATGATCTGGTATAAAATTTTCATATGGAAGGTATATGTGTGCTTCTGTGAAAATATTGTCAAATCTGGAATGTGGTTTGATAGAAATTTTTATATATTGATTTGAATAGAACATAGGATAATATTCTTGTATGTAATGCAAGAAAGAACCCACAGTTTGTGGAGAAGGGAGTGTTTGTAGTCTATGGTAATAAAGGAATTTGTTATAACATGCTTTTGGGTCATATATTTCAAGAAGGTTAAGATTGGGATTAATGTAGTTTCTTTCACTCAAAGAGTTTGTGGGTAGTTCAATTTCTTCATCACTGAAATCTTTTTCAAGTAAGGATTCATCGTAGATTTCTGGTATTGGGTAGTTGTTAGAACTGGTAGCAGTTAGTGATAAAGAAGTATTAAAGGAGAGTTGTACTTCAGAGGGAGATGAAGATATGGTATCTGAAGTACTATAGTTGTCTTCTGTAGAGGCGCTCGCCGTATACTCGGTTCTCACAGTTGTGCAAGAAGCTAAAGTCTGCTCTGTACGTTGAGTCTGACCGTTATTAATTAGTTCTTCCACGTTTGATAGAAAATCTAAATTATAAAAAAAAAAATAAACAAAGATCTAATCTGATTGGTAATACAATCATCAAAATATTTCGAAAATATTAGTCAAATATTGATTCAGTCTACAGATCTACTGATCCAGCTTGGTTTCACAGTTCTAAAATATTTCGAAATAATTTGAAATATTTCAAAAATATTAGAACTAAAATATTTTAAAATTAACTTGTAGTGCACAAGGTCTTTCAAAATATTTCACAAAAATTAAAAAAAATACAAAAATTAAAATTAGTATAAAATTTTTTTTATTTTCTTACGCACTATAAGAAAATCGTAAAATTTTAAATAAGTTTACGATATTTAAAAAAATCGTAAATATACGTAAAAATTTTACATAAATTTACGATTTTCTTATACACCGTAAAAAATCATAACCTTATAGAAAATTTTTATATAAATTTATGATTTTCTTATACATTATAAGACTTATGCAATTTTACACTAAATATTATATAAGTTTACAATTTTCTTATGTATTGCAAAAACTTGCGAAAGTTTATATATATATATTTTTGCTGATATAACAAATCATTTTCGCTCAGCAAATCATCTTCACTCAACAAATCATCTTTGCTAGCAAATCATTTTTATTTAATATATCACTAGAATCATCAATATGGTTGTTGTTAGAAACATTTGTTCTAGAGTTTCTTCATACATTATTTTATATAAAGGTATGCTAAATATACAAGATAGACATCTTATATAATTTTAACAAGGGTTAAAAAGAATATAATGATTACAAAACATTTGTGAGAAATGATAAATAAAAAAATTTTTGATATTAATGTAAAAAATGTAATCATAGAAAATATATATAATTGAGTTTATAATATACTTACAAGCTTACTAATAAGAATATCATTATATTAATTAATAATATATATACTATGTTAATATTTAAATTGATTAAAAAAATATAGTTATTATATAGATGAATAAAATATTTCAAAAAAAGGTAGATCGAACTCTTACCTTATTTTATTGTTAATGATCAACAACCTATAGGTGTAGTATACATAAAATTGTACTTTCAAAATTAATTGTTAGTTTAGATCTGGTATAAATTAACACCTGGGCACTACATATATATATTAATCATAATTATATTGGTTTATTTCGAAAAGACAATAAATGTCAAAATATGTAATAAATAATAATACATAAAATTAATATATAAGATTGAGCAATTATTGTTGTTAATAAAATACAAATATAGCAGTCACAAGTTATATTTAAAGTTCACTTCAAATATATTTTAGTAGCCTCAAATGGCATATCAATAGTATTATAAATATTGAATTCTTTAGAAAAAGAATATAAAAATAAAATTAAAAACTTCAGTAAAAAACTGTATTCTAAAATTCTTTTATCTTGTAATATTATTTAATCATAATTTAATTATTAATAGTCAAAGATACGTAATAAACTTTTAATGTTTAATAATATATATATTATAAATAGTATTTTTTTTCTTTTTACTTTACTACTTAAGTATAGATACTAAAAGTTCTGCTAAGTGAGGCTATAAAAAAAAGAAAATTAATCTTTTGAATGTTGGTAATTTACAAGATAGCTCAAATACTAATAAAAAATAAAATTATAAAAAAAAGCAAGAAATAATTGCAACTTCATCTTTACAAGTATTGAATGAAATTATGAATAATACTAACAATCTACAAGCCAAATATTATTATTATTATTTTTTTTTTCACCTTTGGCGGTTCTGCCATTCTACTTTTATTAGTTTTTCAGTATAATGAACAAGTCATATACATATAGATCTAATTTGCAAGGATGGCACCACTCAGCTATCTATACAGACGCCCAAGAGTAACCTGCCGCACTAGTAGGTAAAACTACTAGCCGCTCTGTTGAACCACCAGACACTACAAAAAGTGCACTCCCAAAAAAAATCAAAAATTGGAAGTAAACTTCAATAGGGGTAAGAAAACGAAACTATAGTTAAAAAGGAAATATAAAATGGAGGGATAGGAAGGAATGACTAACTAAAAAAACCAAAAAAAAACCCAACAAGAAGAAAAGGGAAAAAAATAAAAAATAGAACCTTCTATTGAAGAAGTAAGTGTGGTCAGAGAAATAGTAATAAAAATTATATAATACTGCACAGAGAAACGCTCCGTCTAAGTATTATATGTACATTGAAGAAAAGAAAAAAAAACTACGCCTATAAGAATATTCTAAAAAGAAATTTCTGTTCAGACTTTTCTCTACGTGTCATTTATTGTTTATTCCACAGGAACCAGAAATCACTCGTGACTTGACTCCAATTAGGTAGGTGTATTCCCAAAATAGATAGTATAACCAATGTTAATCTTTTGGAGGGGTAAGCCAAAATGCCCACTTTGTTGAAATTTCGCAAAGCCAAAGAGGCGGCAAAGAAGTGATCCAAATTGTAAGGAGTATAAGAGTATATGCTTTGCTGAATAGCACAGTTGACCAAAAGTATGTTTCCACTAATGTTTCCACATTTTCTGACAAAAAACCCCAGAGTTGTTGCTCTACTACTTGTTCTATAGTAACAAAGTCTTCTACCCGGAGAGTCAAACCCATAAGGAAAAAGTTCTTTTTCATCTCTATTTCAGTTCTTCTTACATATGATCTGAAACCCTGTATCCAAGTCACTTCTAGTTAGAGTTTTTGTTATGTACAAGTAGGGCTTAAGCCCACTCATCCGCCAACCCGGGAACCGATATTTACTGTGGTTATCCGGAATAATTATGCTTACCCGGTTGACCCATAAAATTTTTAATTCCTAATTTAGAATAATGTAAATCAGATTTGATACATATAAAAAATAAGGGTTTCAAAAATTAATTATTTTATTTTTCTAAAAAATTCTACTTATTTTCGAAAAGTTTTTAATTTTGAAACCCTCATGCATTTATATTTGCTTGTCGAATACATTTTAAAACAAAATTTTTATTAAAAGCAAGCTTTATTTATATATCTCCTTCTGGTTATATTTCAATTCTCTGCTATAATATCCATTTATATGCTATAACTTGTAATTATCCAATTTTGTACTAGAATTTTTCAAAATTAACAAGTAAATAGCACATTTTCGAAATAAGTAAGATTTTTTAAATAGCGTTTTTACTATGTTTAATTATAATTTTGAAACTCTCTATTATCATTATTAATTTTTATCTCATTTTATATAGATCAATTCTGTTAATCGATCGCATTATTTTTACATTGGGGTTTCAAAATTAAAATCAGGCATCATTTTATTTTTCATTTTATAATTCAACTTTATTTAAAAATTTTACTTATTTTCAAAATGCGCCATTTATTTAATTTTGAAACCCCATTAGTGAATTCCTATTACCTATTTCTTGTAAATATCGTTTTCTTACTTCATACTTGGTAATCGGGTTGCCTCAACTTTTTTCACCCAAATTTCTCAACTTTTAAGTAAAATATAAATCAAAAATTGTATTTAAAGCATCACTTTTGCATTTAATAAAAATATCAAAAATTGTATTTAAAGTATCACTTTTGCATTTAATAAAAATTTTATAAAATTCGATTGAACTTCTAAATAAACGAATAATTTAATCATATTTTTTGATAAATCTTGAATTTATTTTAAATATTTTAAGATAAACTAACCTTAGGATAACTTACGAATTTAATGAACATGTAACATTGACAAGGACCATATATTTTTTTTCTTTTTTTAATTATTCATCTTATATCATAACGAATAAGATCGTAATGCATAAGATCGTTAAATCGTTATGCAAAAATCGTTATGCAATAATCGGTTTGCATAAGATCGTTTTGCATAAAATCATTGTGCATAGCATTATAATTATTATATTAGTTTGATCCAACAGTAAATAGTTTTATATTTGCATAATAATCTAGAGAAAAGAAGTTAGGCATTAGCAGTTGTAATTTATATAAAAAGACATGTAAAAAGTTCTTGCAGGTGCAGATTTTGAATAGTTTCTATACTTATCGTATAATAAAGTTATTTCTTAAAATCCACATTCTTGATATCCCATTAATTGATAATTTCGATTAATTGGCAAGCTTATTGTTTAAATAAAAATGGATTCTCAGGAAGAGTCTAGCTCAAGCTTTTATAAAACGACTTATACGGATCAAAGTAATAGTGAAGCTGATAATACGAACACACCCTCAACAACCAATTACCGTAGTGCACTGACCAAAGTACCCCCTTTTTTTGTACCCCCCATGCGAAGTACCCGGGTATTTTGCATAGCACTTTTTTTTGCCAAGAATAATACCCGGGTATTTTATAATTATTGAAGGCAGGATTTTTGTATAAGACCCGGGTATTTTGTATTGTACAATGCCTAATATGATAGCATTACCGAATGAATGCTATTATGAAATATTTAATACTTGTAAATAGCATTAAAGTAAAGGTAGAGAAGTAGCAAAGACCGTTTTCACCTCAAAATTTAGCAAGGAATTTTTTTTTTGTTAAAACCCCAAAAATAGTTTCATATATTAATATCGATATTCAAAAATAAATTAATTGATATTCAAAAAATAAATTAAATAAAAAATTTTTAAAAAATGTCTAATGTTCGCGGAAGACAATTAAAAGGCCATTTATTAAAATGTAAAAAACTTCCAAGAAATATAAGAGATTCATTAAAAAGATGTGCAATTGGTGATCGCTGGATAATTTTTTAATATCAGATATAGTATGTAATTTGTATGTAATTATACGTAATTTGTTTTACAGGTCAGAAGTGGTAATCACAAATTTTTTTGCCACCACTTTGTTACCTTAAAATAATAATTTAGTAAATTATATGATTAAGCATAGCAAGATACAAAATTGATTTTATTCAATCCGATTATTTAAGCAAAAAAAAAAAATCGCAATTTTTTTTTTCATTTGCTTACAATTATACATTCAAATTTCCAGATTTTCAGTTCATTAATTCCAATTTTGAATGACTGTTAATTCTTTGCTTTCTTCATAATACTCATCATAAACTAACCCACTTCCATTTTCATTCATGTCTCCTTCATCTACAGATTCACCATCATTTTCACTATCGTTTTCACCATTGTTTCCACTATCATTTTCATCATCGTTTTCACCATCGTTTTCACCATCGTTTTCACCATCATTTTCATCATCATTCTGTTCCTCAATTCCTCTTCCTGAATTTATTCGGCTAGTGAGTCTTGTAAAGTCTAAAATTAAATCATCCTCGGTTCCATCCATTGCGTTAGAGATTCCACAACATTTAAAAGACTTCTTGATCATATTAATATCAACGGCTTCCCAAGCCTCTTTTACCCAGGTAGCAACCAAAAGATATGAAGGACGTTTTATTTTGCCAGCTTTAGTGTATTCTTTGATTCCTTCGTACATCCATCGATTATAAAGATTTCGCATCTATTAAAAAAAATAAAAAAATAAAACTTTTAATTTAATAATTTTTTTTTTACTTCTCCATTTATTAGATTTTACCTTTGATTTAAACGATTTATTCATGGAGACGTCAAGAGGTTGTAAGCGAGATGTTAAACCTTTAGGAATTAAAGCCAAGTCAGTATTCTTCTCCCAAAAACGCCGTTTTACAGGGTCCGTTTTGTGGCCAGCAAACGAATCCAAGATTAACAAAGAACGCGTATTATTTCTACATTGTGCTCGTTGGGTCCAAATATTTTCTACCTACCTAAAGATAAATAAATTTTAGTCTCAATCATGGAATGCATTATAATCGTCTAAGTTTTTGTATCTACCATAACATCTCATTTTCGTTCATCCATTCTGAAGGGTTTGCACGTACGATAACACCATTAGGAAAATTTTCACGAGGTACTTTAACTAATTTAAAGATAATTAGAGGTGTTAATTTAGTACCATCGGCCATACAGGCGAGAACAACAGTAAAATTTGAACGTTCATGCCCAGTTGATAGAATTGATATAGTTTTAGTGCCTCGTTCTTCAATTGTGGTGTTACTTGACATACTAAAAGACACTGCAGTTTCATCCATGTTACCGATTAAAGATAAAGAATAGTCATATCTACGCCGCTTAAAAAGTACAAGAGATAAAAACTCATTTTGATCCTCAATATAACTCTCAGGAAGACGTTGGGCAACAGTAGTCCGTCTTCGATTTACCAAGTTATTTCTAGACATAAATCCGTCTACCCATTTTTGTGAAAATTTATTATTTTGTATTCCTCCATATTTTTCTTGATAACGAGATGTAGCATACAATGTGCGAGCTTTGGCTTGAATCATATACCGGCTTACAGTTTTTTGCTGAGATTGAGCTTCTCAAAACCATTCAATTAATTCGGCTTCAAGTTCAGGATATTTTGGCCGGGCCCCAGGTAACAACTTTTGAATATAAGGCGCAACTTTCAGAAGGTCGGATTTTTTGCTTATCCATTCCCGAAGCTGCTT
This sequence comes from Gigaspora rosea, assembly GCA_003550325.1. Classification (NCBI taxonomy): domain Eukaryota; kingdom Fungi; phylum Glomeromycota; class Glomeromycetes; order Diversisporales; family Gigasporaceae; genus Gigaspora; species Gigaspora rosea. Next base: position 21,865 of record QKWP01003217.1, on the reverse strand, counting down.
TCTTTCTATCCCAAATTCATTAGCAGTCGAATGTTTACTATGCCCTTTTTCATAGTAGGCAATTATCATTAGTTTTTCGCGTGCTGACCATGCTCTTTTATTTTTTTTTGTCACTCGAGCACGTCGAGCTTTAAAGTTTCCACGGGCCATTCTATTTCTTGTATATAGTTTGTGCTAGTACAGTTATTGAGTTTGTCTCGGTTTACCGGTAATTGCTAGTGGCGGAGTTACTGCGGAGAGCTTCTGCTAATACCTTGCTCCCTTCTGCGAAAATGCTTCGGTTTCAATAGTTTTTTATTTTATTTATTTATTTATTTATTTATTTTATTTTATTTATTTATTTAATTTGGACCCAAGGGTCACAAGCTAACAGTAATATTTCGTTACTTTGTTCCAGTAGTTAAAGAAATTTAAGAAGATATAGGTATGTACGTACCGGTACATAGTGAAGTTCATTGATTTTCTTTTATATCGACTTGTATTACTTAAAATATGTCGTGTATAATACCCCCAACACAAAATACCCCCCCTAGCAAAAGACCCCCATATGCAAGATACCTGTCACCGATCAAGAGACCCACGGGTATTTTATAAGTTTTTTTTTGGTTAGATTGTATTAGACCCGGGTACTTTGGTCAGTGCACTACGGTAATTTAATTAGCTCTAAAAAGAAAAGAAGTAGAAATAAATCAAGTTTCATATGGAAATATTTTAAAGTAACCAGAGATAAAGATATATGTCAAATAGAAATTAGAAAAAACAAAAAATGCGGACAAGAATATTTGCATGATAAATCGACATCAAATATGATCTCTCACCTACGAGTACAATATAATATTGTTGATAACAAGAGACTTAAGTCTGAAATTCAACAAATTCGACAAACCACTTTACTTAATTTAATCAAAACAAATATTCCACATAAAGGTACCAAAAGAAAAGAAATCGTCAAAGCCATAATTGAATGGATACTTCTTGATGACGAACCGTTATCAGCACCAAGAAAAAAGGAGTTTCGTCGAATGCTGTCAAAAATCGATTCAAAGTTTCGCACACCTTCTGACAGATTTATAAAAAGTGAAATAGAATTTAGTTATTTAAGAAATATTGAATTTCTTCGACAAGAAATTCAAACATCTTGCGAAACTGCCACAATTACTGCTGATTTGTGGACATCCTGTAAAAACAAAGATTATATCGGTGTTACTTGTCATTGGATAACTTCCGATTGGTCATTGCGTAGTGTATTGCTATGTTGTGAAAAAATGGAGTATCCACATTAGTGATGCCACCGAAATTGATTTTTGAAAAAGGCCTATATCGTATTCATTAAAGAAAATTAAAATTTTTTATAAGGAAGAGCAAATAAAATTTATATAGATATGTTCCTTATAATTTCGTCTATTTAAAAAAAGTATCAAATAATTTTGTCTTTCAAGTAAAATAGGTCAAAAACAATTTCGTCTTCAAATTTTAATTTCGGGTTTTAGAACCCGAAATGCTTTCGTCCTCATGTATAATCCACATACTGCAGAATCGATTCATCTATTTCTTTTAAAAAAATGCACTGAATTTAAACTCGAAAATAAGATTATATGCGCTGTTACTGACAATGGCGCCAATATGGCAAAAGCTATTCGATTATGGAATACTGTTACCCGAATTCCATGTGCTGCACACACCTTGCAGCTAACAGTTAATCGTGCCCTAAAAAAGGTTAACTCGCATATAAAAAAAATAAAAAAGCTTGTTTATTTTTTTGATTCACCAAAACAGCAAGAAAGATTAGAAAACGTACAAATTAGAGTAATAGAAAGAGATGGATTATCTTTGCCTCAATCAACAAATATTGAGTCATCTCTTGAAGATGAAGAGCCTGAAGAAATTGATGATGGGAATAATACAGATTCAGAACAACCATCAATTGTTAATACCAGCTCTAAAGCTCTTCATTTAATTAAAGATTGTCCTACCAGATGGAATTCGGAATATCACTTTTGGAAAAGACTATTAAGATTAAAAGATGCGATTATTTGGTTAGAGACAAATCTAAGAATTTCGCGAAATTCTGAAGATAAAAAAGATGGACAAAAACTTAAAAGTTTTTTACCTAATGAAAATGAATGGAAATTGGTTGAAGAACTGATTAAAGTTTTTGAACTCTTTGATTACGCAACTAAAGAGTTTAGTGCCGAGAATTATCCTACTTTATCAGTCGTCTATTCCATTATTGAAGTTCTAAAGTTTAAATTTGTAATGGATCTGAATTTACCATTAACTAAAGATAGTATTGATAACGAAGATAGTAAGTTGCAAAGTCGAACCCAATTTCATTTTATTTGTAGCTATATACTTACTAACAAGTAATTATAAAAATAAAATTTTTTAGAATTAGATATAGAAAGTAATAGCGAATATGAAAACGATACCTACTTGCAAGAACCACTCAATATTCATTCAGTTGTTGCCCAAGTCAACCAAAGTATTTATAATTCACTCTGGGAATATTGGGGTGACCCAAATTATACGGGTCTTCTAGCAACCCTACTAGACCCAAGACTTAAAAAAATGCATCCTTGGGCTAATCATATATGTGAAGAAACAATTAGAACATGTCGTGAAGAACTTAATACTAGTGAAATTCCAGTACAAGTAATTGCTGCACCCAATATAACTTCAACTAAGGGCAGTGTTATTAATCACCTGATTATTTTTTATTAGAGGCCTACCCTCCTCCCTCTTTCTTAATATATATATAGTCAGGTTCTTATATATAATTTCAACTTTTTTTACCCCCCTCCCCTCCTAAAAAATCACCTAATTTTTGTCACTCCCCTAATCAGTACTTCGCATCAATTTATGATAACGAAAATAATGACAATGGTAATGATTTGTCAACTGATGAGCTGAACAAATATTTGAATATTAATAAAGTTCCTATTGCATTCAAACAAACTCGATCTCTAATATGGTGGAAGGAACGTGAGAAGGAATTCCCGGCTTTAAGTAAATTAGCAAAAAAATACTTAGCTATTCCAGCCACCTCGGTTCCAAGTGAACGTTTGTTCTCAGATGCTGGAAACCAGGTAACTTCAAAGCGATCTTCTCTAAGTCCAAAAACTATTTCTCAGATCTTGTTTTTAAAAAGAAATAGTAATTTGATTAGTATTGTATAATAGTAGCAAAACATAAAATACAACTAGTTTACAGTAAAAAATTTTGTTCTACTAAGTAAATTCTCCTTGGCTTCCAACAAAAATCATATAAAAAGTTTTCAGGTTTTAATGGTAGAAAAAATTATTAATATTAGTAAATTGCGAAGTATTAGAAATTTTTTCTTTTTATACTGTAAGATTTACTCACGATAGTCTGAGTTTTATAATTCAATTTACCCTTAAATATAAATATTTAAAAAATTATTTAAAATTTATTGTTATAAATTAAATAAATTGTTCTTAAACAATTAAGGGTTGATTTAACATGCATTGTTACATATTAACATCGTTAGGGATTAGGGTGGTAACTCAAATAGTAAATCAAACTATATCACAAACAAAAATCAATTTAATCAATTTAATTGTTATATTTATTAAAATTAATTATTTTAAAATGTCGCAACTTAATGAAAACCCAACGAATTACTTTAAAATTTTACAACTTATTAAATATAAGAGAATAAAGTTACGCTTTCAGATTTTCTATTAACATAAACTTGAACGTTCATCTTATAAATAATTTTAATTTCATTAGTTTTTTAAAGTGAAAAAAATAAAAAAAATTAGATCTTAACTGTACAAGTCGAAACTTTAATAGAATATTTGCGAAAAATCAAGCGTAACTTTTTAGAGATAACTTTAGTGAAGAGCTTTTAGTTAAAAGAAATTCAAAAAAGAAGTGTGATGTCAAGGTGCATTCTTTAGAATTTTGTGCATTATTTATTAATTAAATATATATCAATATGATATTTAATCGATTATTTTAATTTCACTGATTAAAATCTGATCATAGTAAAATTAGATAGTCAAACGATAAAGGAATCTTTATCATGAAATTGAATTATATTTATATATTTAAATAATATAAGACATTTATTTAAATTAAATTGTTATATCTTTATTCTAACCTCTTACTAATACTGCTGGCATAGTTTTGATTTACTAGTTGAGTTACCACCCTAGTTAGGGATACTAACGGCTTAACCCGGCTTGTATATTTATTACAGTATTCATTAACAAATTAATTCTTACTTTTTATTTTTTTAATAATGCATCTTTTCACATGCTTATATAATTTTAACCGGATTAAGCAGGTTAACCGGGTCAACCAAATTATTTAGGCAACTCAATTTAGTATTCCGGTAATAATTTTATATTCCAGTTTGTAATCCGGAAAGAAATTTTATGTGGGCTTAACCCTTATGTACAAGTATACTAACAATAAAGTTTTCATAGGTCGGCGTTAGTGAAAAACTTGGGACTGATGATCTCAGAAAGAATTGCAAATGTTGATTTTTATTTTGATTTTTGTTAATTATTTATAATGTTTCATGATTTTTTTTTTAGATGTCAATAAAAATAAACAAGGTAAAAAAATAAGCAAGATGTGATTACATTTTTATCTTCACAAATAATTGGCAAACTTATTAATGATGGTAACAATTTACAAGGCAAATATTTTTTTTAAATTCAGCAATCCTGCCTTCTGTATCTGTAGACTTTAATATACAACTGCGTTTGTACATATATTCTACTCTAACAAAAAGCTCACCCGATTTCATTCAAGTGCGACCCGCCTAGCAACATTTTGCTTCAATTTGGATTCTCAACTTACTGAGAATATGATCTCTCCTATCACTGGCTGGCACATGCTAACCATATCAAGATTGCCTTCTTTTTAGACTTTTTTCTCCTAACCTTTCTAGTAGAAAGAACCTACTACAAGAAAAACTATAACAAATAAGAAGAAAATATAAAAGGAAAAATAAAATGGGGAAATACTAACAACTATCTAAACAATAAACCAAGATTCGACAACAAAGATAAAAATGAAAAGAAAGAAGAAAAAAGCAAAAAGAAAGAAATATATGATAGCACTATCAATGCCTGTGCAAGACTGTAAAAATTATATAGTATTAGTACAAGGAAACGCCTCATACCATATACTATATGTACATCAAGAAACAAAGAAAAAATCTATACGCCTAATAGGATGTTCTAGAAAGAAATTTCATTACGGCATCCCTCCCGACCTCTGACACGTCTTTTTTGTTTATCACGTACGCAGAAACGGACCTCACTCGTGACGTCGATTCCAATTCAGAAGGCGCTGTTCTAATTTGGAAGAAGTAAACACTGCCGATCTTTTGGAGGGGGTAAACCGAAATGCCCACTTTTTGAAATTTCGAAAAAACCAAAGGGGCTCGGGGAAAGTACCAAACTTGAAGGAGTTTGAAAGAGTTATGCTGTATAAAATAACATATCTAACCAAGTCTCTACTTCTATTTTCATATCCATAGAACTTGACAAAGGTCACAGGTTCTCTACTATGTCTTTGCTCAATAGTACCAAAGCCCGCCAAGGTGCCTCGCTTAAAAGTCTGCAGATCTTTTTCAACTCTATTTCAGGCGAAGAACATCCAGTGAATGGACTTTGTACCCGACAGCAGCTTGGTGAAGTTTTGTTGTATATAGACATGTTAATTATAGAGTTTTCGTAGGTCAGTGTTCTTGAAAAATTTGGTATGAAGGATCATCAGAAAGAGTTCATCATTTTGCTGATTTCATTTTGTTTACAAGGCAAATATTATTTTAGACTTGATTAATTATTTAAATAATATTTTATACAAGTTTTTTTTAAATAATAATGAAGATATACAAGATTGCAATAAGAAACAAAAAATGATTACACCTTTATCTTTACAAGTAATTGAAGAACTTTTAAATGATACTGATAACTTACAAGCAGGGTTGGCAATGGATATACTTTATTGAAAAACTTGCTAACTAATGGAGCTACCAGTAATGGAACCAATGGAGCTAATGAAATTAGTTATTAATTATTAACAAATACTATTATAAGCTAGTTGGCCTCCATTGGCTCCATTCGCAAATTATTCTCAATAGAGCAATAGAGTAATGCAAATGGAGTTGTTCTTCATTCATCCTAATGGATAAATGTACCAACCCTGCTTACAAGGTAATGACTGCTTTTGTAAACTTATCATTATTGTTTTTGTTATATTATGATATTTTTATGATTCTCTTTTTAGATAATGATGACTTACAAGGTAATAATTGCTTTTGTAAACTTATTATTATTGTTTTGTTATATTGTGATATTTTTACAATTCTTTTTTTAGATGATGATGATTTACAAGATATCTGCTTTTGTAAACTTATTATTATTTTGTTATTCTGTAATATTTTATGATGCTCTTTTAGACAATGATAAAATTGTAAGCTTTGGTGGATTGTTTCAATCTTCATTAATTATATTTTTATGACAAAAATTACCAACCCTATAATTTAGAAATGACTTACCAAGATCATTGCCAATTCAAGGTCCAAGAACTAATACTAATATTCAATTAGTTGATTAGTTGCACCTTTAAAAAATTTATCAACTATAGAATCAACCTTCCCAATAATATATCTGGCTATTTTAATTCTAATAACACAGTTATTTCATTACTGTTTAATGGCATATCAATTTATCAGATTTGCTTGTGATTATGTTTAAATCCAATTTGCAGCAAATAGCATGAATTTATCAATACAAATACCAGCTACAGATGGCTCACTATTTATGCCCTCTATCTCTTCAACATTATTATTAACAATACAAAGTCCATATAATAAGATAAGTCTACTTTTTTTATTTATTTTTTTTAATAGATATCTTTATAAATATTAATAAATTCATATGAAAACAAAAGTTAGTCAAGACTATCTAGAAGAATTAAAGTGCTTTTTTTTCATGTTTGATATTTTTAAAGAAAAGTGTTTGAGAACTTGGTACAGCAAATTTTCAAATGTAATCTCAATTCAGCTAAAGGTATTGAATAGCTTCAACCAGCTACAAACACTTCAGCAATTTCCATAACAAGTTAATTAATAGCATTAAGATATTAGTGAAAGATTTTAAAACAAAAAGAACTTGGTTAGTATATAGTGTTATTTACTCTATCAGCTCTTTTTTTTGTTCTAGCTTGAAGTAATATGTTTTCATTGTGATTATAGTCCTATAACAAGTTCTTTACAAAAAGAAGTTGTTGCACTTGTGGATGAATCTACAACTATTCAGATGTTAAATCAATAGTTGAATGCAACAGATATGAATAAACTACGTTTTAATATCTTTTTTACACAAGTTTATTCAAAGTATATTTACTATTAATTATGTATCAAAAGACCTTGAAGGGACAAAGGCATTGGATAGATTAACAAAAAAGATTGCTGTTCTATTACAAAATAGCAAAAACTATGCTAGCAATATGCAATTGTAAGCTTTTTAAGCTTTTTATATAGTGCAATTATTGGTACCAAATATTACTTTAGTATTGTTAATACTTTATCACTATAACACTTTGTTTTAAACAAATTTTTATAAAAATTTGTTACTATAATTAAAACAAGTATGTATCTGTTATGCTCTATAATAATATGTGACAATGGTTTTAGTGATATTAGTGATTTAATATTAAAAAACTGGCATTAATAATTTATAGCAATAGTGCAAAATTATGCATTTAAAATATAAATGCAAAAGCATATAAAGTATAGTTATAATAAATTTTTTAAAGTGTTTATTAAATTTAATTTACTGTATAGATCTTGTAAAAAATGAATGTGCATTAGCCTTAACTTAATAGAGATCTCTAATAGTTATTTGAGTGTAATCCAAAATGTTTATGTTTAGATTTGGCCTGTACTCTAAATTATGTATTAATATATGTAGATTGATATACTAACCGAAGATAATCAAGAAAATTTTAAATCCTGGTTCATTTTGAAGCTAAATACAACTTAGTTAGTTGATAGTTTAGAAATTAACTAACAATCTACTAGTATTGAAAGTGTTTGCTATATGTAATATTTACAAAATATTGATGAAGTATTAGATTATACAAATATAAAAAATAATTTAATTTTGAATAAGTCTTTACATTTTATTATAGTAGTAGTAATAGTAAAAAGACTCATTTTTACTAAATACATTTGGATTTTATAATTCAAACTAGTAAGCTATAAATATTTTATATCTATCTGCTATGTTTAGCTTTTATTATATATATCAGCTTTAGGATAGCTATATACTGTATTACTACTGTCATGTTCATTAGATCTTTTTATAATAATATTATAAGTCAAATTAAAATAAAGAAATAATTTATACATCGCACGTGCGATGTTGTCGCACCTGTCGCAGATCATAAAATCAGGTGTAATGTAAAATCAAAACAATTAAAATAACCCATTTTTTCATTGGATAGAGTTAGAGTGAGGTATAGATTGTGTGTATGGGCGAGAGTGAGGTTTTTATAGTAAAATTTTGCAAGGAATTTTTTTTGTTAGAATCCTAAGTGTAGTTTCATATACTTAATTTTAAGTTATAGACGATTTTTGACAAAACGAAGGTTTGTTTTGAATTTTTTGATCATGTAACGTTATACCTGATCTTGAAATTTGATTGGGAGAGTGACATATAAGGCGCATCGCATGGGGCAATGAATAAATTTACTCTAAAATAAAATATGGGTTTTTATTTAACCCAAAATTTATTTATTTTTTGTTTAATATAAACTTTCTACAACTAATCTTTAACCTTAATTCCTAACCCTAAAAATACACCCAAAAATTTTTTATTTTTTGTTAGCTTGTTAATTTTTTAAACCAGATACTATATATATATATTTATATTCTCTCTAGAATACAAAAATACCAATCCTAATAGATTGTTAGTACTGCTCTAATGGAATGAAAAAAAACTTTATTTAAGTACTAGAGTTCATACTACTATTATATAGTACAAAAACTCAATAGCCCAAAGTAAAAATAGGAAATGATTTGTTTTTTTAATTTAGCTAATAAACTCTAATACCATAAGAACTATATTATATGAAAACCAGTATAATTGTATGGTCTGGGTGATGAGTGCATCTATATGCTCCAAACCAGTTTGAAAACCAGTTTCTAGCCACTATGTCTTCCCCACCCAAAATAGAAATGATCATTATTGTTTTTATTTTTTTGATTAATATTAACAAAACTAAGGTTAATTGTTAGGGATAGTATTAAAGTTAAAGTAGGCTTTAAAAAATATTTATACCAAAATTTTGCAAGAAATTTTTTTTGTTATAATGCAAAAGATAGTTTTATATACGAAATTTCAAGATAAAGACGATTTTTTGAATAAACAATATTTTTTTAATTAGCATTACATACTGATCATTTGTGTAATATTTACATATCTAATGCTGATTGGCTAGAGAACTGGTTTTCAAACTGGTTTGGGGACATATAGATATACACCTAGGTAATGATTTGTAATATGTGCTATATAAAAAAATTCAAGATTTGTTTTAAATTTAATGATTAGAAGAACAATTTTGGCTGCTATCAAGTCTGATTAACTTTTTTTAAAAAAATATACTTCTTTTAAAAGAAAGCTTAAATTCTAAGCTTTTTTCTAAATTTTAAATCTTCAAAATTTATCATGATATGAAAGTTGAAGAAGTATAGAATTTTTTTAAAAACAATCTTATGCCTGATTTCTATTAACAATGATAGCCTATTTATTACTTTTATTATTATATATTACTGTATTATTTCGGTATGATTTTTAATTTCTTTTAACATTATAAAATTATGCTATATAACTAATAAAGATTTATATATATATATATATAAACTAGTAATAAAATAGTAGCATTTTAAAGCTGGAGCCTTAAATATCAGGCTCTAAATTTTTTTTAAAAAAAAACTGTAACCTTAAATATTAGATTCGAAAATTTTTTTGTTAAAAAAACTGTAAAATAATTTAGATATAGTTTTGGTAGTTAATATAACATAGAGCTAGTATTTATATTATTTTTTATACTTAGAGTTACTAAATTTATAATGTATTGCTACTTAATTGCTACCTAATTGCTACTTAATCACCATATAATTAATTTTGTATTTATATATAAATTTGCTTACAAGTTGTTATGAAATTGATACAATATTTATTTGATATTGTAAAAAGATTATATTAAAATTACTATAGTATCGTAACAATTTAAATAATAATATTATAAAAAATATAGTTACGATTTCTTAACAAAATTAAAAAAATATTAAAATAATACGATATTATTATAATTTTAAATCTAAATTGTTACAACTGTTTTGCAAAATATTATAACTATATAGTTAGGGCGCTAACATTTATTACCTAATATCCATTTACTATAGAAGCTTACCCCACCTCTAGGTAGGTCTATAAATAGAATTTTAGCCAATCAAATTTAACTAAAATAAAATTTTTCTTGACCCCCACTTTCTAAAATATTATCTAATAAATGTCAGTGCCCTTACAATTTTTATATGATTTATTTGTAATTTAGATGTAATTTTGAAATAAAATAGTAACTATGTATTATGAATATTGTTACAAGCGGTATAGCCTTCTTAATATACCACTAGCAACATAGTACACGGCGACAGGGATCTTGTAGGGTCAGAGAAGATATGAAGTGGTGTGGAAGTGGAATGTTTCCTCACTATGGCAGTTCGATATATTTTACTCAAAGAACAGGAGTGTATTTAGTTGGACAAAGATATATTTTATTTAAGTACGTTACAAGACTTTGCTACAAGACTATCTAAAGGTTTCTGTGCCTAAAGAATTCCTATAACTAAAGAATTGCAGGGAACAAATCCTAAAGTTAAAGAAGGGTAAAAGCTAGGGTTTATATATATTTTTAGAAATACATTCGTGTAAAAGTATAAAAGTATAAAAGTATATAGATATAAAAGTATAAAGATATAAAGGTATAAAGGTATAAAAGTATAAAAGTATAAAAGTATAAAGGTATAAAGGTATAAAAGTATAAAGGTATAAAAGTATAAAGGTATAAAGGTATAAAAGTATATGTTATACAAGTGTTAATCTATTATTATCTACTTAACTATTAATCTGTTTCTAATAAACTATAGCTCATTTTAATCATAGAAACTTATAGAATCTAATGGTAATAAAACTAGGACTTCATTCTATAACATTTCCGTCCCCTTTAAGAACGAACTCTGTGAGTTCCTGAATCTAATAACTTTGAAAAATTATTAAAAAAAATTATATACTGTCTAATTATAAAATTCATATCTGTATCTAGTACTTCATTAAACTCTGGGTCCTTCGATAGTTTCTTTGCTTGGTTTTAGCATGTGATTAATTTAATAAATGTGGCTGAGGTTTGAGGCTAAAGAATAGAAGTTTCTATTTTGAATTCTATTGTCTGGGTAATTGGTGTACCTGGATCTTTTCCTGTTTCTAGTACTTTGTCTATTTTGGTTTTGTATCTCTCGGTAATATTTTTAGAATTTTTGGGGAAACTTTCAAATATGGTAATAAGAAGCTAGAATCGTAATGGGAAAATCTAATATAGATATCATGTCAACTTGGATTTACTTGTCAAATTAATGAGGATGTTTGCCTGATTTGGGAATTAATTTGGAGATGCACATCCATTATCATGCATATTTGTTGAAACTGATGATTCATACATGATTGTGCTTGAGAATCTCAATTAATAGTATACTTGTTATGGCCTTGTTTTTCTTGTACACCAAAGAATTTTATCGCATGTTAATTTTTGTAATTTCTATATGCTTTGCATTTGTATTGTTCATGTGCAAAAATTGTTTTGAAAGTGTTTGACAAAACTTGGCAAAACTTGTCAAAAATTTTGCTCAACATGTGTTTTGGCAATTTCATTGTTGCTTTCTCCCCATAAAAGTTGTGAGGTCTCCGAACTTTCCTTATCGATTTATCTAAAATTAGCTTCTATTTTTCTAATTGGTGTTTATCGTTAGCTAATTTTTAATTCTGTGAATTATTTTCTCATCGTTGTGATTTTCTCTATTGTTGTTTGCAGTTGATTGATTTTCCATTTTGGAATAATCATCTCTATTGTCTATTTTTATTTAAAATCTGTATCTCAAATGTTCATCTCCTTCAAAATTTTTGCTCAAAATCTTCCCTAGTTAATATTCCTTTTTCTATTCCTTTTTCTATTGTCCTTTTCTCTTTCTAAAATTTTCTAATTAATTTGTTTTTCTTTCTTGTTTAGATAATAAATTTTCTTTTTATAAAAACTTTTCGTTGACTTTTCACTTTGCCTTTCCTTTCTCCAGGTTTGTATACATTCGGGCTGTGAGCTTAGCCTTAGCACTTGCTATGTGCGAAGCCGGTCTTCTACGACTGGGTGAGTGCTCTACATTCGGTTTTACTACTGTAGTAGTCGCCCCGGTAGATATTTTCTGATTCAACTCGGTCTTTCACAAGTGTGGTGGCCAACGCACTTGTGTTTATTTTATTTTCTCCTTTTTCAGTATACATAATGCTTAGAAATAGTTGTTTCTAATTTATTTTTATTTTATAGATGACTCGTACTAAGAAGGCTGATTCCGTTTCCTTTCGAATAGCGAGGCTCCAAAACCGCCTAATAAACTATCAAGAACAAGCGCAAGAAATAAATCCTCCTGACATCGAAGCCCTTCAGCAAGCAAGTCGGTATGAGCAAATGGTTCTAGAACGAAATAGGTGGAGGGCTTGGGCAGCAAACTTAGAAGATGAAAATACAGTTTTGAGAAGAAGAGTTGGAGAAGTAGAAAGAAGAATCGAAGAAGCTAGTGAGTTGGAAGAAGAAAATCAAAAGTTGGAAGAAGAAAATCGAGAGTTGGAAGAAGAAAATAGAGAGTGGCGAAGAAGGGTTGAAGAAGTAAATAGAAATCGTCGTATTATTTTACAAATAATTTTTATATCTATTTTAATTGTTCTTGTAAATAAAATTCTTAAATTTTTCGAAATTTTGTAAATAATATGAGTAAAATTAATATTGTAATAGTAATAATAATAAATAAAATAATATTGAGTTTTAAAAATAAATAGTAAATGATATTAATAAAGTTAAAAAAATTGAAAAGTGTTTCGATGTAAGAATAAAGTTTTAAGTTTCTGTATCTAAAAAATCTTAAGTATAGAGTGTCAAATTTGTTAAAGTCTTTGTCTTTTGTTTCATAATTTTTTTTTTGATTTACTGTTTCAATGTTTGTCGAATGCTACGTGTAGCTCCGAAGTAAGTGACGCGGTAACCGTTAGTATAAATTTTGCGCGGTTACGACCCTTGATTTCGATCACGATTTAATAATACGTGTTTCAGTCATAATAGTTATTACATTACACTGGAAGATCATTGTGTAATATTAAATTAGGGTTTTTCCGATTTTACACATGTTAACACACTTTTTTTTTTTTTAACATATAGATCTTGAAACCGTCGTCTTTCTTGGAGTCGTAGTTAATTCTCAGAGTTGTCGTTACTGGGGCTCGTAGACTTCTTCGTCGTAGTTGGTGTCAAGGTCTTTCTTGTATTTTCGTTTCGA